>JASDQU010307083.1:151756-168219 GCA_032191745.1 Picea mariana | reverse complement strand
GTTTTGACTTAACAAACCCTAGAGGATAATTCGATGGTGAAATATTCCACCTAGCTTGTCCCAAGCTTGGTCTCGGAGCTTCAATACACTCCCACACCATTCTAGTTCCAGATCTACTTAGTTGCAAGAGGATTCCACATCAGTTGCTTGTGCAGGTAGAGAGAGGGCGCACCAGTTGGGGTTTCCAGCAAGGGGGGCACACCATTCATTGAGGAGGGATTCGTCCTAGCTAAGAAGAAGGGATTCCAGGAATTCCAGGTAGTGGGTTTCCTTTGCAGGTGTCTTGGCATCATTCTTGGTGGTTTTCGGGAGTCTTTCAGTGGAAGATCGATTTGTATTGAGAGTGGGACGTTTTCCCAAAAGGAGGGCGCACCATTATTTGGAGGGTAGCTAGATCTAAGGATCTAGCCGGTATTTGAGGATTTGAGCACTTGGGTTCTCATTGCAGCATCCTGATATATCATTGTGGAGAGTTTCCAAGAATTTAGAGGCCTCTTTCATTAGGGCCGAATTATCTAGGGCTTCAGTCATCCAGTGGGACGTACCATTTAGTGGGGGATTTCAGATCTACAGAGATTGGGAGGGATCTTGGAGATTCGGGCACTTGGGTTGTTCTTACCATCACCCGATCTATTGTTTGGCATCTTTCTGGAGGTGATTGGACATCTTTGGCACCAGGGCCGAATTGTTGAGGAGCTTCAGTTATCTAGCAGAGCGTCGCATCTTCCAGCAGTGAGGGGTTTGGCACTTGGCATTGGTCTTCATCTCTTATCCAACCTTTGGAGGCTTATTTTGTATTGTTGGGAGCATTTTGTAGCAGCTCATACTTATTATCCATTGTCTATCATATTGGCCAACTGTTGAGCATTCCAGATCGGCATCTCCATTATAGCAGGTTCTTCTATTTTATGAATAAAGAAGAAACAAGATGTTTTGGCTTGTCTATATTATTGCATATGGTTGAGGTATGTTCCATGGTTATCTATTTCTATTATTTGCTGCATACACACATATAAACACATCTAAAAAGTAGATCAACAAAGTGTTTGACGAAATACCACAACCAGAAAAAGTTTTAAAAAGACACCAAAACCGTGATGATCCTTGCATAATGGCCGGGGATCATTACAAGAACTCACTTCCCAGCAGACTCTCTCATGTGGGAGAGCTTCTCACAATTCTGATAACCAGTCTTCGACTCATCTATAGCTGAGTATGGTTGACAACAACAACAACAACAACAACAATAGTTAACGACAACAGGGAAAAACAGGTATGGACACATGAACAGGCAACAACCTAATGCTAAGTCTCAACATGGCTCAGGCAACTACAATTGCGTCGGGCTTCACAGGGAACAGCACAGGATGACTTACCTACTCTGGTTTCAAAATGCGTGTGGGTAGGCAGAGGTCAGATGCAGAGGCAAGAATGACAAATCGAGAAAAATGACAGGACGACAACCTTCTCATGAGGGTCTCCTTCACTGTGCGTTCGTATGCAGATGCAGATGCAAAAAAAAATCAGGTTTACATGCAGGATGCGGTAATGGAAACCCAACTCAAGCGAATGATGGTAGGATGACTCTCCAAGCCCCCAACACGAGGTGACGCTTATGCTTTAGCTGCATGAGCCTAGGTCGACACTTGTCTTCTTGGAGCTGCATGCGCTCCATTAAGCCCACGTCCCATTTTCCAGGAACCTATGATAATAAACATATAATGTTCACTTTAGTCTTTAGGAAATAATATTAAAATCTTATTCCTCTAGAGGTAAGCCCACTAGCTTAGCCACTAGGCCCAAATACTTAGCCCCCTTTCCTTACCCTACCTAGTGGAGTTATGGATCTGATGACACATGGCTCTGGCTGATCAACGAATCAGATCCATTTCGGGCCTTTTCCCTGACACTACACTTCGATTAACTTTTGAATTCAGAATACCCATGAACCATCAATCTGAACTTCACATGGAATCCCAATCGCTGAAAATTGAACTTGCATGTTTTCTTAATTCGAGCTCATAACGGGCCATTTTGAATGTTGTGCTTTGTGCTCATGGATGTAGCCTTTGGCCCTTGACAACTTAATGTGATAACATTTGGCTCCACAGGGGATGGCATGCTCCCTACGAGCTGCCAAGAACGCACAGTTCCAGTGCCCTAGCTGTTGGGCTATAGAGTCTAGCTCAAAACTTTAACAAAAGAAAATAGGGAAATATGTACACTTCTTTACTAGAAAATGAAAACAAACACATGGGCTACATAAAGATCTTATTTATGTACAATCCTAGGATAAATGATTTTTACAAAACGCTAGGTGAAAGAAAACTTCCACCATAGCCACCCAGATTGCTCGGTAATATAATTCGTCTCTTCACTGCAAAAGATCCACAAAAGGTAAGGGAAGTATGATAGTAGAATGAGAACATGATTTGGAACACCAACCATACCCCTAAGTGATGATAATATGAATAACCTTGTAGGCTCCAGTGCTTTTTGAAAACACAGCTACATATACAACCCCACGGGGTCACAAAATTTATAATTAGGAAAGCTCAACTGGTAAGAAGTTACCTCCCACACTTCCTTGTTTCTCACCCATCGTTCGATGTTCTCAGAGTGTACAGGTGGGTAGAGGATTGATGCGGGTCGGCTGATCCTAGGTGATACTTGCTCATTTGTAGGTTCAAGACAGGAGATAAACCGCACCTTTAGCTCCTCCATTTCTCCTTTGTCTGCTTTGATAACATCTACTAGCTAAGAGCAAGAAGTCTCTTCATGTAAATCCATGGATGGCTCTTTCTCTCTATCCTTCTTCTCTTGGTAGGAGATTTCTCTTTCATAATAAGATTGGTAGCCTATGCTTTCTGCTTCTGAATACTCTTCAGGGGTAGGTGAGTGCAAAATTATTTTATCTTGCAAAGAGAAAAGAGCAATATCTTGATTCTTTTCTTCAACCATTTCTTCTTTTAAATATGAGACAACAAGTGTACTAGGGGCGGAAAATAATGCATCCATAGTTATGCCATCATCAGTGCTATCATCAATCAAATCGGGAAGGACTTCTTCTTGGGAAATAGAGAGAGAAAACTAAAGGATCAGATCCTATCACTAAGAGAGGGGGGGTGAATCAGCGACACAACAATTATATCAATTTTTTATTTATTAATGCAAACAAAATTTTAACACAGTCTTTTATAGTGGAACCCAATTGGGAAAACCAAAAACTCTTTTCTATTAACTGAAAATTTTGTTTTACATGTTACATAGAAGGAAGATGTACTTCATTTTTTATCAGCACCAACTGATCAGGATGCATCCACACCCTATTTTACTAGCACCAACTGGTAGGGGGATATAACCCCTGTTTAGTTAGATACAACTAACAAGGAAGCACCAACTCCCTCTGCAAGCATCAACTTGCCCTTGCACCACCCAACCACCCTTAATTCATAGGTATTATCTTTTCTTCCTGGAATCTACTTCATCTTTTTATCTTCTGATCTGGACTGCAGAGACACTTTCTTCTCTCACTCTTTCATGATTATATATTCTTCAAAACAGTGTGAGCGTGAAACACCGTGTCCCTTCATTTGGACCATTTCACCTCTTTAATTAACTTAACCATAATCTCTATTATTATTTTCACTATGATGGATTTTCGTAAATTGATCACTTATGGATAAATTTCATCCATTAAATTCGATCCTGAATATTTGTTGTTTTTACATAGACCAAATTCCATGGAGGCGCTTCCTTCAAACCATCACATATGACTGTGCGTTTACAGAACCACGAGCTTACCAACTATAGTGACATATTATAATTTCCTTTTAAAACTCTTATAGCATATGACCATCGGCGGTGACCAAAACACTAAGTGAGATGAGCGCTTGAGCGCTTATCATTTCAATGGTCATGATTCGATATTCTGATGAGATGGATGGCTGACAGAATTTCGCTCTTAGGAACTTCAGTTTTTCAACCTTTCAAAACATCCAAATCAGGTTTTCTGAACAGATCGGACAGTTAATGTTTATTTCACAGAGATAGATCAATGATCGGCTTTAATCCTTACACTCATCCATTCATTGCTAAATCCATTGGCTGTGACTTAATCAAGAGTTGAGATGGATGGCCACCATCTACTCCAAGTCTTCGAACTTCGGAGATTTTAGATCTCAAACCCTTTCTTTCCTCTGGAGTGATGTCACTTACTTACGTCACTTGATGATGTGTCATGAGCCTAGTAGCTACAATGTGTAACTCGGATTTGTGATTTGCACATATCTGAAATGCTGAATCAACTTGACACTTGTCAATGTCTGATTGCACCACATGTTCTTGCATATGTGGATCCTCATGTGACACATTCTCTTCTCCTGGATCTAATGGTTGTCCTAACTCTTGGTGTATCTTAGATTGACGACTGAGAGTGACTTCGGACCTTTGTCCTTCGGGACTTTTGAAATTTCTTGGTGGTGAAACTACCGAAGCAATTCTCCTGGAGTGATGTAACTTGCTTACATCACTTGTTGACATGGCATGAGCCAATATGCTCTTGACGCTTGTCATCATCTGATTATGCCATGTGTATTTGTTGATGTGGTCTATTGACATGGTCTGTCAACATGGTCTGTTGGATGTCCTTGCTGATGTGGTCTTCCTTATGCCTTTTGCTAACGTGGTCTGCTGACCAACAACCTTGATCCAACGGTCCTCGTTTGACTTCCAAATCCGACAGTCCTTATTCATTTTAGATTTTCAAGCTTCGGGTATTTCACATCTCAAAATTTTTAGAGTGTTTACCACCTCACATCTTTATACCCAAAGTAAAATATGTATGTTCGATCTGGATCTTGAATCAACAGCTCGATCTGTCTACGGTGTTACTTTTCTTAGCTTATTTTTTCCTTCCTCTCGAAATTGATCCGATGGTTGACGGGAATTCGCATAATCAAATTCTCGATTGTTTTTCTCGCTTATCATGTAATTCCACTCAAAAGTGATCCAACGGTTCTGAATATTCTTGAAGCAGATCCACGATCAAGAATGATTGCGGAACCACAATCTGCGAGTGTTTTAACTCGTCACCCAACTCTGCAATGGGAAGATGTGCACTATTGGAGAGTCAACCACAATTGTTGATCTTCGAAGCTAGAAGATCGAATGGTCTTGACTAATTGCGAGATTGGAACAAGCATGATGTTTAATTCTTCTTTCAATCTTCGAAATCTATCCCTATTGTAGATTTGGAAATTGCGCATCCGACGGTTACAATTTAATCTAGCTTAAGTTGGTCGTTTGTTGAATCAACCACAATCATAGATCTTTGAAGCTATGAGATTTGGTGATCTAGTCGGATTACAGGATTGTAACTGGTGAGTAGTTTAATTCTTCTTTCACTCTCCACAATTCATCCCTGCCATTGATCTAGCGATTGCACATCAACGGTTATGGTTTGATCTGAGTTCATTCATGCCATACCTACTGAGTTTCAACGTGCCATCTCTTCTGATCTTTGATATTTGCGTTTGCTAACCCTCCTGAGCTTTAATCTTTGTTTGACATCAGTCATTATATATTGTTTGACTGGCCATCCAACGTTTCTTCTGAAATTCATTGCGCCATCTCTTCTGAGATTTGATATTCATTCACTAACCCTCCTGAGCTTTTATCTCAACTTATCATTACATCAATGATATAGACTATTGACATCAATGTCAACACATGAATGACAATATGTCCAACAATATCCCCCTTTGTCATTGAGGGCAACACTCCAACTTCATACACAATCTCCCCCTGTGGTGATGCTTCTGTCCTCTGAACTTACTCTCCCCCTTTGGCATCAATTGCAAAGGGTTTCTTCTCCTATGATCTATCTGTATAAATACTTCTTTGACCATTGGTTACTCCTCTTGCAATCACACTTTTCCTGTCATAACTGAATGACTCCTTCTGACGTTGATTGATATCTCTACTTGAATAGGCGCCAACTGATGCATTATTTTCTTGAGATATTTAGGTAGGAAGAAGGATTACTCCCAATTTTTGCCTAAGATATTCAAATACATCTCTGGTTATGCGGTTTTGTAAAAATATCTGCCAATTGTTCTTGTGTTGGAACATATTCCAATTTAATATTCTTGTTTTCAACCTGATCTCTTAGATAGTGGTACTTTATGGGAATCTGTTTCGATTTTGAGTGTTGGACATGGTTCTTAGAGAGACTTATCGCAGTTGTATTATCACAGTGGATAATATTGGGTTCTTCAAATACTATTTTGATGTATTGTAGAGTTTGTTTCATCCATTCCACTTGTGTGCAACATTCTGTTGCTGCAATATACTCAGCTTTAGTGCTAGATAGACAAATTGAGGACTATTTCTTTCTTATCCAAGAAACCAGTGATTCTCCCAAAAAGAATGCTCCTCCACTTGTAATTTTTCTGTCATCTACACTTCCTTCCCAATCAACATCTGAATAGGATTTTAATGTGAATGAATCCTTGCTAGGGTACCACAAACCAAGATCTATGGTTCCTTTCAAATATCTAACGACTCTTTTTACAGCTTGAACATGGCTCTCCTTTGGTTTTTCTTGGAATCTAGCCACCATCCCAACAACTTGCTTGACATCAGGTCTGGAAGCTGTTATATAGAGCAAACTGCCAATCATTGATTTGTAGTGTTTTGGATCTACAGCATTGGAATCATCATCCTTTCTTAGTCTAAATCCAGCTGTCATAGGTGTACTAACAAGTTTGCAATCCTCTAACTGGAATCTCTTAAGAATATCCTTAACATATTTATACTGATGGATAAAGAATCCTCTTTTGGACTGTATTATTTGTAATCCAAGGAAGAAATTCAGTTCGCCAAGAAAAGACATTTCAAATTCTTGTTGCATCATCTTAGCAAAGTCCTTACTCATTTTTCATCATCACTACCAAATATAATATTATCAACATACACTTCCACAATGATCATGTTATTAGCATCAACTTTTCAATAAAGATTGTTGTCTATTGATCCCCTTTTGAGGCCTTGTTTTTGTAAATAAGAGTCTAGCCTTGCATACCATGTTCTAGGTGTTTGTTTTTGTCCATAGAGTGCTTTCTTTAATTTACAAACATAGTCTCTTTTGTTGGTTAATTGAAACCCTTATGGTTTCTCAATATAGACTTTCTCTTCTAGGTTTCCATTGAGAAACGCTGACTTGACATCCATTTGGTACACTTTAAATTTTTTGTAGTTGGAGAAAGCTAAGAAATTGCCTCTAATCTGGCCACAGGTGTAAATGTTTCTTCATAGTCTACTCCTTCAACCTGAGCATACCATTTACATACTAATCTGGCTTTGTTCCTGATTACTTTCCCATCTTCATTCATTTTATTTTTATATGCCCATTTAGTTCCAATGACATTTTTATTTTTTGGTCTTGGAACTAGTTCCCAAGTTTGTTTTTTTTCGATTTGGTCCCATTCTTCATTCATAACTTTGATCCAATTATCATATTTACATGCCTCTTTGATTGAGGTAGGCTCAACATGTGACAAAAATGCTATTTTTGTTTGATACAATAGTTGTCTTCTTGTGTGCACTCCATCATTCATATCTCCAATAATTAGTTCTTCAGGATGATTCTTTTGAGTAATTCTTGAGGATGTCTTTGTGTCTCTTCTTGGGAATTATTCTCTTATCTCTCCATCTTGACTATCTTCTTTGTCTTTACTAGTATCCGTATCATCCTCTTCCATTTCTTTTTCATTCTTTTCTACTTCTTCTAGTTGTGTGTTGAATGTCTCATCATCATCTTCATCTTCATTTTCAGGTATGGTCTCTTGATTTTTGATCCTTATCGTTTTTAGGTCATCCACCTTGACATATGCACTCTCAACAATCTTATGTGATATAAGATTGTAGCATCTGTATGCTTTCTTGTTTGAGGCATATCCAAGAAAAATACCTTCATCAAATCTTGCATCAAATTTTCCAAGACTCTCATCAATTCTTTTGATGTAGCATTTACTTCCAAAGACCTTGAAGTATTTTACCGATGGAGCTCTTCCAAACCATAGTTCATAAGGAATCTTATCACTATTAACCCTGATTTGACCTCTATTCAATATGTATACTGATGCGCTCATAGCTTCCCTCCAATATCCATCTGACAATTTTGCTTCATTGAGCATAGTCCTTGTAGCCTCTTGAAGTGTTCTATTCTTTCTCTCAGCAATCCCGTTTTGCTGAGGTGTTTTGGTAGCATAGAATTGTATTTTTATTCCTTGGGTTTCATAGAAGAGATCAAAATCTTTTGAGGTTAACTCACCACCATTGTTTGATCTAATACATTTGATTTTTGTCTCCTTTTCATTTTCAACAAGGGTTTTAAAGGCTTTAAATTTGTTGAGTGCTTCTGATTTTTATTTGAGAAAAAATATCCAACCCACTCTAGTAAAATCATCAATGAAAAACATAAAGTAAGACTCTCCTTGCAAAATCTTGGTCCTCCTAGGTCCACATAGGTTAGTGTGAACAGGCTCTAAAGGTCTCGAGGTTGTGTATTCTTTTGCCTTGAACCTTATTCTAGTTTGCTTCCCTAGTAGACACTATCTACACATAGCATTTGAGGGTTTTATGATTTTTGGAAAGTTTCTTAATGCACCAAGGTTTTTGACTTTCACTATATTGTCAAAGTTAATATGCCCCAACCTCGTATGCCATAACCAACTTTCATCTACTGAATTTATATGAAACTCCTCATTCAATTTTGCATCTAGTATATATACATTTTCAGGAGTTCTAGGAGCAGTACCAACCAATTTTCCTATGTATTCTCTGCTAATCTCACATTTTTGGGAATCAAAAATGCAGAAGTGCCCCTGATCATAGGTTTGGATGACACATAATAAACTAGGCTTCAGTTTTTCCACAAGTAGCACATTTTTGGCTTTGTCTTTTCCCAAGCTCACAGTGCCTTTCCCAAGTATGTTACTTGAAGCATTATCACCAAATGTAACTTTACCCTTTTGTTTCTTTAAGTCTAAAAACTTGTCCTTGTAACCTGTCATATGTTTTGAGCACCTATTGTCAACATACCAGACATCCTTTTTATCTTGAGCTTTTAGGGCAATAAAGCATTCCTTTTTTGATGTTTTTTCTCTCCAAAGTTTCTTTTGCTCTCTAATGAACTTTGGTTGTTCTGAGACTTCCATTAATCTACAATTAATGGCCTTATTTCCATGGATATGACATCTGAAGCATTGTAAGTCCCCTTCTTGTAGAGGTGCAAAGGAGTTCTAGTTTCTTCTTTTAACTTGATTTGTTGCTTGTTTATCCTTAAGGATATAGTTCTTAACCTTCATATTTTTCTTTCTATACGCTCTACAATTTATAGTTGTGTCCAAAATTAGAGCATGCAAAGCAATAACCAAAGAAAATGTGAGGATACCTATTTTGAAAAAACTTGTTTGGTATTGTCTTGTCTTCCTTCCTAATGGGTGGAAGTAATCTTCTCGAGTTCTTTTCATTACTTATCTTCTCTTCATTTTTCTTCTTGAATGTACTGAGAAGAGCATCTGCATAAGATTTTGATTTAACTTGGATTTCCTTTTGAGAGTAACCTATTCCATTTTTATTACCTAAATCCCTTTGTGTTGTAATAATATTATCTAATATATTAGAGCTATGTTTAGATTTTGTTTGAATGATTTTTGCATCCAGTTCCTTTTTTAGGTGAACTATTTCTGCCTCCATTCTTTCACAAGTTATTTGTTTTTCCTTACGTGACTTTTCCAGACTTTATTCGATCTTATTTTCTTCTAAGATTTGTTTTTTCAGATTGCTCATGAGTTTTTCCATTTCCTTTTCTTATTGTTCATGTTTTTCCTTTTGTTCAACTACAAAACTTTTCAGTTGTCTATATATGGTTTTGTATTTTCTTAATTCATCCAAGGCACTGAGAAGTTCTTCCTCCATATTAACTTTTTCTTCATCTTCTAGCTCTTTCTCATGTTTAATTTTTTATATCTCATTGGATTCTTCAATACCTAAGAAAAGGACTTCATCATCATCAGATTCATCATTGTCACTAGACTCTGACGAGCTATTGTTTTCTTCTTTTGAGTAAATTTATTATTTTTCCCTTTGTAAAAATTTTCCTTGTAGTTGGGTTTTTCCTTCTTCTTGTATTGTTTGGTTTTGTTTTCTTCATCTTTAGGGTTCTCCTTGGGATAGGGACACTTGGATGAAAAATGACCAAATTTTCCACAGTTAAAACATTTGAAAGGAAGCTTGCCTTTGTACTTACTTGATCCTTTCTGAAGTTTTCTAATGAAATTGGCTTTTTCCACATCAGATTCTTCATGATGGTAGGATTGAAGTTTTTTCTTCTAATTTATCTTTGTCTTAGATGCTTTGAAAACTGTTTCATCTTTTGTTGTTTTATCATTCCCTGTTCTAATTTCATATGCTGTAAAATTTCCATGGAGCTGATCAACTGTGAGTGTGTCTAGATCAGATCTATCTTCAATTGAAGAAATATTTGCAACATATCTCATAGGTAATGACCTTAGTATTTTTTGCACAATGGATTTATCTGTAATCTCTTCTCCTACCGCTCTAATTGAGTTAACCACTTCATCTACCCTATGAAAGTACTCAACAATATTTTCTTCTTCTTTCATTTTCAGATTTTCAAACGGAGCTCTATAGGTCTGTAGTTTGGCTTCTTTGGCTTTTTCATCTCCTTCATATACAACCTCTAACTTGTCCCAGATTTCTTTGGCTGATTTGCAATTCATAACCTTCACACATATAGAATTAGTGAACCTTGTTAGAATTCCCTTAACTACTCTTGAGTTGTCATTATAGATTTTCTTTCCTACAACGTCTTTGGGTGGAGTTGTTGGTGTAGTGTAAACATATACAACAGATCACCATATATCAAAACCAAGATCCAACAAGAAGTTTTTCATTCTTATTTTCCACAGAGCATAGCCTCCTCCATTGAATAATGGTGCTTTGTTGTTGGACATTCTTTATTGTTGATCCATCTTCATAATCTACCTTCAAGTTTGTTAGACTGTGCTGAAGGAACCTGGTCTGATACCAATTGAAGGATCAAATCCTGTCACTGAGAGGCCGGGGGGGGTGAATCAGTGGCACAACAATTATATCAATTTTTTATTTATTAATACAAACAGAATTTTAACACAGTATTTTATCATGGAACCCAATTGGGAAAACCACAAACTCTTTTCTATTAACTGAAAAATGTGTTTTACATGTTACATATAAGGAAGATGTACTTCTTTTTTTATCAGCACCAATTGATCAAGATGCACCCACACCCTAGTTTACCAGCACCAACTGATCAAGATGCACCCACACCCTAGTTTACCAACACCAACTGGTAGGAAGCTACAACCCCTTGTTTAGTTAGCTAAAACTAACAAGGAAGCACCAAATCCCTCTGCAGGCACCAACCTACCCTTGCACCACCCAACTACCCTTAATGCATAGGTATTAGATTTTCTTCCTGGAATCTGCTTCAAATTTTTATCTTTTGATCTGGACTGCAGAGACACTTTCTTCTCTCACTCTTTCATGTTTATATATTCTTCAAAACAACGCAAGTGTGAAACACTGTGTCCCTTCGTTTGGACCATCGCACCTCTTTAATTAACTTAACCATAATATTTGTTATTCTTTTCACTGTGATGGATTTTCGTAAATTGATCACTTATGGATAAATTTCATCCATTAAATTCGATCCTGAATCTTTGTTGTTTTACATAGACCAAATTCCACGGAGGCGCTTCCTTCAAACAATCACATATGACTGTGCGTTTATAGAACCATGAGCTTACCAACTATAGCAACATATTATAATTTCCTTTTAAAACTCTTATAGTATATGACCATCGGCGGTGACCAAAACGCTAAGTGAGATGAGCGCTTTAGCGCTTATCATTTCAATGGTCACGATTCAATATTTTGATGAGATGGACGACTGACAGAATTTATCTCTTTGGAAGTTCGGGTTTTCAACCTTTCAAAACTTTTGAATCAGGTTTTCCGAAGAGATCGGACGGTTAACGTTTATTTCATGAAGACAGATCAATGATTAACTTTAATCCTTACACTCATCCTTTCACTGCTAAATATGATGGTTGTGAATTAATCAAGCGTTGAGATGGATGGCCACCATTTACTCTGGGTCTTTGGACTTTGGAGATTTCAGATCTCAAACCCTTTCTTTCCTCTGTAGTGATGTCACTTACTTACATCACTTGATAATGTGTCATGAGACTAGTAGTTGCCATGTGTCACTCAGATTTGTTATTTTCATGTACCTGAAATGTCAAATCAGCTTGACACTTGTCAATGTCTGATTGCGCCACATGTCCTTGCTGACGTAGTCTTGCTGACATGGATCCTCATGTGGCACATGCTCTTCTCCTGGATCTAACTGTTTTCCTAACTCCTGTTGTATCTTAGATCGAAGGCTGAGAGTGACTTCGGACCTTCCTCCTTCAGGACTTTGGGACTTTTGACATTTCTTAGTGGTGAAACTCCAGAAGAAATTCTCTTGGAGTGATGTAACTTTCTTACATCACTTGTTTACATGGAATGATCCAATTTCCTCTTGATTCTTGTCATAATTTGATTATTCCATGTGTATTTGCTGATGTGGTCTGCTAACATGTTTTGTAGATGTGGTCTACTGCATGTCCTTGCTGACGTGGTCTGCGGTACGCCTTTTCTTGACGTGGTCTGCTGACCAAAAACCTCGATCCAACGGTCCTCATTTTACTTCCAAATCTGATGGTCCTTATTCATTTTGGATTTCCAAGCTTTGGGTATTTCACATCTAAAAATTTTTGAAGCGTTTACCACCTTGTATCTTTATACCCAAAGTAAAAGATGTTCATTCGTTCTGGATCTTGGATCAATGGATCAATCTGTCTATGGTGCTAATTTTCATAGCTTATCCTGTTCTACCACTCAAAAGTGATCCGACGATTGATGAGAATTCACATAATCAAATTCTCAATCGTTTTTCTCGCTTATCCTGTCCTTCCACTCAAAAGTGATCCAACGATTGTGAATATTCTTGAAGAAGATCCATGATCAAGAATGAATGTGTAACCACAATCTGGGAGTGTTTTAACTCATCACCCAACTCCTCATTGGGAATATGTGCACTATTGGAGAGTCAACCACAATTGTTTATCTTTGAAGCTATAAGATCGGACGGTCCTGACTAATTGTAGGATTGGAACAAACATGATGTTTAATTCTCCTTTCAATCTCCACAATCTATCCCTGTCATAGATTTGGAAATTGCGCATCCAACAGTTACGATTTAATATGACTTAAGTTGGTTATTTGTTAAATCAACCACAGTCGTAGATCTTTGAAGCTATGAGATCTGATGATCTAGACGGATTACAGGATTGTAACTGGTGAGTAGTTTAATTCTGCTTTCACTCTTTACAATTCATCCCTGTTGTTGATCTGACGATCTCACATCAACGATAATGATTTGATCTGATTTCATTCACACCATACCTATTGAGTTTCAACATGCCATCTCTTATAAGCTTTGATCTCTGCATTTTCTAACCCTCCTGAGCTTTAATCTCTATTTGACATCAGTCATTATATACTATTTGACTGGTCATCCAATGTTTCTTATGAAATTCATTGCTCCATCTCTTCTAAGCTTTGATCTTCATTCGCTAACCCTCCTGAGCTTTTATCTCAACTTATCATTACATCAATGGTATTGATTGTTGACATCAATGACAACACATGAATGACAATATGTCCAACAAAAACTTTTCATCTGTATTTGCAAAATACTCACTTTCATCCTTGCTTTCTCTCTCAATCAGATCTTCATCAGACTCATCACACGAGGAACACTCTATCATCTGAAGAATGTGGAGTGCAAACCTCTTACAACAATCATAAAAAATAAGATGAGTTAGGTAAATCTTCTCGTAATACGAATTAAAAGCATCGTGAAAATTCTTCAAATAATGGATACTAGTAGTAGGGAGAGATAGACACCATCCAAGAGAATATTCTTCTAAATAAAAACCAAACATCTTGATCCAGACATACTCATGAAAGAATCCATGTTCAAGCATGCATACATGAAATTTTAATAAGTGCTCACCGGGATGGTCATGCTTGCTTTCTCTGAATCTCGGAAGATAATCATCCCATTCGTTTATAGATGGCACTGGATGTGGATAACCAGATATGGCTGAGAAATTGAAAGGGGCAAACCTCTAATCCAATATAGTCGAGATACGTGGTTCCTCCTTTTGTCCTTCATGGCTCTCCCCAGGATCAGTTTCACAATCACTATAAACAGGAACCATGGAAAATCTCTACTCTTCGTCGTCTTCGCTAGGATATCTGTCCAAAGATGTTTGTTCTTGATCAGTATCCGACATGACTTCTTCACCATAAGTAAGGCTGCCAAGAATATCTATTTCAAGGACCAGAATATCCTCTGCATTTTCTTCATAAGAGCAACGAGTGAAATCTGCCTCAAATCCCTCTATTCTTGCAGAAAAAAATTTCACCAGCTCCATCAAATCCTCCAAGGCATATCCTTCATTCTCACAGCTTTTTCAAGAATAAACTATGTTCTGAACACCATCTGTATATTCCTCACAACAACTATGATGAATTAACTCAGAGGAATAAAAATTTTGACATTGAGTATTGAAAGTTGCATGAAACTCTCATGGAGGAGATGCTAGCAGGGGGCAAGGATCGATAGCACTCATGATCATCCCCATCTAATGAAAACATGAATATCTTCACTAATACATCCTCAAGATGTATCTCCCACTGATGCATGAGTTCATGAAACTCATGGAGATGCTCGACAGGGTTTTCATCTCTGTGTTCTCTAAATATGGGAAAAAAATCAACCCATTGATCCACAGTAGGAACAACATTTAGAAAACCAGGAACAATAGAGAAATTAAAAGGAGCAAACCTATGAGCCAAGATTTTGTCCATTTCAGACCAGTTGATTCGCCAATTGATTTTGGAATAATGGAGTCGCCATTGGATCCTTTAATCGTGGAGTCACCAGGTGAATGATATGTAGTATGAATGTGTTTGGACTTTGTTCACCATCAAATACTAGATATGATCGTTATCGTTCTCCCAGGGAGCTTTTCAATCTGAGAAAGCAGCTAAAAGCCTTCTTCAAGAAAGCTTTCCTTTATGGATAATATTCTCTGGGTCAAATTCAAGTGTTTCTAGAGGCAGCTGTGGAGTAGACCTCATGTGTTTTCCTTTCTGATCTACAACTGAAATAGTGGTTTCGAAATAGTGGAGTCGTCAGGTTCAAGTTGCAATCTTCAATGGTTTTGATATCTGATGCACCTTTAGAATCATAAGCTCTTTGTCGTTCTATCCCAAGGAAATGTCGTCAATTTGTTCCCTGACAACAGTGCCAGAAATGTTAGCACTATAAGTCACCTTCAGATTAAGTCACCTTCAGATTGCATAGAAGGTAAGCCCAGTACCCATCAGTTTATATAGAAAATGTAAATGAGTTTTAGGTGGTCAAATGGAGAAGAATAAATGATAATAACGTTCTAACTCAGAAATCTGAACTAGCATGCATAAGAAATTGAGGTCTGGAATCAACTTCAATCAGTAAGTTGGATTAAGGGTGAATAGATGGAAGACTTTGGTGAGGAGAGTGTATAGGTCTTTTGTGGACATCAGGTCTTCTAGCAGCCTAAGGAGGAAAAAATTAAACACAAGATCCTCTTGGATTCAAATTTCAAGGAAAATGAAAGAAATCATAACAACACTATAATCAAACATTCATCATAATACAATTACAACAATTCATGTGAATCACTCAATCATGAACTCTCATTATCAGAGGAAAATAAGATGGAGCAAGATAGATGACTTAGATTAACCAAGATGTCTCAAAAACAAATACATAACCAGAGAACCAGTGTTCTTCATAAAAATATTACAATAGCAGGGAGCCTAGCTTAAAATTGTCTATAAATACCTAGAAATGTTGCAACCACCAGGAGTGTGATCGGACCAATTCTTTCAAAGCCTTCATTCAGTGACTGCTCTATCATATTGTGCATTGTTTCTCATGTCATACGTGAGCCAGGCGCAATTATGTGCTTTACAGGAAAAATTTCCCATAAGGAAGCTTCGGATCGTCAGCGTGCCTTCATGGTTGTGCTCTACAATGCTTTCCATTTATGGGGTGAGATGAGGTCTCAACTGTCGCCCCCAATCTTCAATAACTACCTTCATTGGGATCAAGACAAGGCCTAACACTAATGAATGTTTCCATGCGGTTCCATATGAATTTTTCGAGTCAATCCCTACGTCTTGAGGCCAAGAATATATTCTTTTGTGACCAATATGGATGCTTTCAGTCT
>JASDQU010307083.1:135972-151706 GCA_032191745.1 Picea mariana | reverse complement strand
TCAAGAGTTGAGATGGATGGCCAACATCTACTCCAGGTTCTTGGACTCCAGAGATTTTAGATCTCAAACCCTTTCTTTCCTCTGGAGTGATGTCACTTACTTACGTCACTTGATGACATCTCATGAGCCTAGTAGCTACAACATGTCACTCGGATTTGTTATTTGCACATATCTGAAATGCCGAATCAACTTGACACTTGTCAATGTCTTATTGCACCACGTGTTCTTGCATATGTGGATCCTCATGTGGCACATTCTCTTATCCTGGATCTAATGGTTGTCCTAACTCCTGGTGTATCTTAGATTGATGACTGAGAGTGACTTCGGACCTTTGTGCTTCGGGACTTTTGAAATTTCTTGGTGGTGAAACTACCGAAGAAATTCTCTTGGAGTGATGTAACTTGCTTATGTCACTTGTTGACATGGCATGAGCAAATTTCCTCTTGACGCTTGTCATCATCTGATTATGCCATGTGTATTTGCTGATGTGGTCTGTTGACATGGTCTGCCGACGTGGTCTGTTGGATGTCCTTACTGACATGGTCTTCCATATTCCTTTTGCTAATGTGGTCTGCTGACCAACAACCTTGATCCAACGTTCCTCGTTTGACTTCCAAATCTGACAGTCCTTATTCATTTCGGATTTCCGAGCTTTGGGTATTTCACATCTTAAAATTTTCGGAGTGTTTACCACCTCACATCTTTATACCCAAAAAAAAATATGTTCGTTCGATCTGGATCTTGAATCAACGGCTCGATCTGTCTACAGTGTTACTTTTCTTAGATTATTTTGTCCTTCCACTTGAAATTGATCTGATGGTTGACGGGAATTCGCATAATCAAATTCTCGATCGTTTTTCTCTCTTATCCTGTCCTTCCACTCAAAAGTGATCCAATGGTTGTGAATATTCTTGAAGCAGATCCATGATCAAGAATGATTGTGGAACCACAATCTATGAGTGTTTTAACTCATCACCCACCTCCGCAATGGGAAGATGTGCACTATTAGAGAGTCAACCACAATTGTTGATCTTTGAAGCTAGAAGATTGGAGGGTCTTGACTAATTACGAGATTGGAACAAGCGTGATGTTTAATTCTTCTTTCAATCTTCGCAATCTATCCCTGCCGTAGATTTGGAAATTGCGCATCCAACGGTTACGATTTAATCTAACTTAAGCTGGTCGTTTGTTGAATCAACCACAGTCATAGATCTTTGAAGCTATGAGATCTGGTGATCTAGTCGGATTGCAGGATTGTAACTGGCGAGTAGTTTAATTCTTCTTTCACTCTCCACAATTCATCCCTGCCATTGATCTAGCGATTGCGCATCAATGGTTATGGTTTGATCTGAGTTCATTCACGCCATACCTACTGAGTTTCAATGCTCCATCTCTTCTGATCTTTGATCTTTGCATTTGATAACCCTCCTGAGCTTTAATCTTTGTTTGACACCAGTCATTATATACTGTTTGACTGGCCATCCAATGTTTCTTCTGAAATTCATTGCGCCATCTCTTCTGATATTTGATCTTCATTCACTAACCCTCCTGAGATTTTATCTCAACTTATCATTACATCAATGATATCGACTGTTGACATCAATGACAACACATGAATGACAATATGTCCAACAATCTCCCCCTTTGTCATTGAGGGCAACACTCCAACTTCATACACAATCTCCCCCTGTGGTGATGCTTCTGTCCTCTGAAGTTACTCTCCCCCTTTGGCATCAATTGCAAAGGGTTTCTTCTCCTATGATCTATCTGTATAAAGACTTCTTTAACCATTGGTTACTCCTCTTGCAATCACACTTTTCCTGTCATAATTGAATGACTCCTTCTGACGTTGATTGCTATCTCCACTTGAATAGGTGCCAACTGATGCATTATTTTCTTGAGATATTTAGGTAGGAAGAAGGATTACTCCCAATTTTTGCCTGAGATATTCAAATACATCTCTTCTTATGCAGTTTTGTAAAAATATCTGCCAATTGTTCTTGTGTTGGAACATATTCCAATCTAATATTCTTGTTTTCAGCCTGATCTCTTAGATAGTGGTACTTTATGGGAATGTGTTTCGATTTTGAGTGTTGGACATGGTTCTTAGAGAGACTTATTGCACTTGTATTATCACAATGGATAATAGTGGGTTTTTCAAATACTATTTTGATGTATTGTAGAGTTTGTTTCATCCATTCCACTTGTGTGCAACATTCTGTTGCTGCAATATACTCAGCTTCAGTGCTAGACAGATAAATTGAGGACTATTTCTTTCTTATCCAAGAAACTAGTGATTCTCCCAAAAAGAATGCTCCTCCACTTGTAATGTTTCTGTCATCTACACTTCCTTCCCAATCAACATCTAAATAGGATTTTAATGTGAATGAATCCTTGCTAGGGTACCACAAACCAAGATCTATGGTTCCTTTCAAATATCTAAAGACTCTTTTTATAGCTTGAACATGGCTCTCCTTTGGATTTTCTTGGAATCTAGCCACCATCCCAACAACTTGCTTGACATCAGGTCTGGAAGTTGTTATATAGAGCAAACTGCTAATCATTGATCTGTAGTGTTTTGGATCTATAGATTTGGAATCGTCATCCTTTCTTAGTCTACATCCAGTTGTCATAGGTGTACTAACAGGTTTGCAATCCTCTAACTATAATCTCTTAAGAATATCCTTAACATATTTATACTTATGGATAAAGACTCCTCTTTTGGACTGTATTATTTGTTATCCAAGGAAGAAATTCAGTTCGCCAAGCAAAGACATTTCAAATTCTTGTTGCATCATCTTAGCAAAGTCCTTACTCATTTTTTCATCATCACTACCAAATATAATATCATCAACATACACTTCCACAATGATCATGTTATTAGCATCAACTTTTCAATAAAGATTGTTGTCTACTGATCCCCTTTTGAGGCCTTATTTTTGTAAATAAGAGTCTAGCCTTGCATACCATGTTCTTGGTGTTTGTTTTTGTCCATAGAGTGCTTTCTTTAATTTACAAACATAGTCTCCTTTGTTGGTTAATTGAAACGCTTATGGTTTCTCAATATAGACTTCCTCTTCCAGGTTTCCATTGAGAAATGATGACTTGACATCCATTTGGTACACTTTAAATTTTTTGTAGCTGGAGAAAGCTAAGAACATCCTCATTGCCTCTAATCTGGCCACAAGTGTAAATGTTTCTTCATAGTCTACTCCTTCAACCTGAGCATACCCTTTACATACTAATATGGCTTTGTTCCTGATTACTTGCCCATCTTCATTCATTTTATTTTTATATGCCCATTTAGTTCCAATGAAATTTTTATTTTTTGGTCTTGGAACTAGTTCCCAAGTTTGTTTTTTTTCGATTTGGTCCAATTCTTCATTCATAACTTTGATCCAATTATCATCTTTACATGCCACTTTGATTGAGGTAGGCTCAACATGTGACAACAATGCTATTTTTGTTTGATACAATAGTTTTCTTCTTGTGTGCACTCCATCATTCATATCTCCAATAATCAGTTCTCCAGGATGATTCTTCTGAGTAATTCTTGAGGATGTCTTTGTGTCTCTTCTTGGGAATTCTTCTCTTATCTCTCCATCTTGACTATCTTATTTGTCTTCACTAGTATCCATATCATCATCTTCCCTTTATTTTTCATTCTTTTCTACTTCTTCTAGTTGTGTGTTGAATGTCTCATCATCATCTTCATCTTCATTTTCAGGTATGGTCTCTTGATTTTTTATCCTTATCATTTTTAGGTCATCCACCTTGACATATGCACTCTCAACAATCTTATGTGATATAAGATTGTAGCATCTGTATGATTTCTTGTTTGAGGCATATCCAAGAAAAATACCTTCATCAGATCTACCATCAAATTTTCCAAGATTCCCATCAATTCTTTTGATGTAGCATTTACTTCCAAAGACCTTGAAGTATTTTACCGATGGAGCTCTTCCAAACCATAGTTCATAAGGAGTCTTATCACTATTAACCCTGAGTTGACCTTTGTTCAATATGTATATTGATGTGCTCAGAGCTTCCCTCCAATATCCATCTGACAATTTTGCTTCATTGAGCATAGTCCTTGTAGCCTCTTGAAGTGTTCTATTCTTTCTCTCAGCAATCCCGTTTTGCTGAGGTGTTTTGGCAGCAGAGAATTGTCTTTTTATTCCTTGGGTTTAACAAAAGAGATAAAAATATTTTGGGTTTAACTCACCACCATTGTTTGATCTAAGACATTTGATTTTTGTCTCCTTTTCATTTTCAACAAGGGTTTTAAAGGCTTTAAATTTGTTGAGTGCTTCTGATTTTTATTTGAGAAAAAATATCCAACCCATTCTAGTAAAATCATCAATGAAAAACATAAAGTAAGACTCTCCTTGAAAAATCTTGGTCCTCTTAGGTCCACATAGGTCAGTGTGAACAAGCTCTAAAGGTCTTGAGGTTGTGTATTCTTTTGCCTTGAACCTTATTCTAGTTTGCTTCCCTAGTAGACACTGTCTACACATAGCATTTGAGGGTTTTATGATTTTTGGAAAGTTTCTTACTACACCAAGGTTGTTGACTTTCAATATATTGTCAAAGTTAATATGCCCCAACCTCCTATGCCATAACCAACTTTCATCTCCTGAATTTATATGACACTCATTCAATTTTGCATCTAGTATATATACATTTTCAGGAGTTCTAGGAGCAGTACCAACTAATTTTCTTGTGTATTCTCTCCTAATCTCACATTTTTGGGAATCAAAAATGTAGAAGTGCCCCTGATCATAGGTTTGGCTGACACTTAATAAACTAGGCTTCAGTTTTTCCACAAGTAGCACATTTATGGCTTTGTCTTTTCCCAAGCTCACGGTGCCTTTCCCAAGTATGTTACTTGAAGCATTATCACCAAATGTAACTTTACCCTTTTGTTTCTTTAATTCTAAAAACTTGTCCTTGTAACTTTTCATATGTTTTGAGCACCCATTGTCAACATACCAGACATCCTTTTTATCTTGAGCTTTTAGGGCAATAAAACATTCCTTTTTTGATGTTTTTTTCTCTCCAAAGTTTCTTTTGCTCTCTAATGAACTTTGGTTGTTCTGAGACTTCCATTAATCTACAATTAATGGCCTTATTTCCATGGCTATGACATATGAAGCATTATAAGTCCCCTTCTTGTAGAGGTGCAAAGGAGTTATAGTTTCTGCTTTTAACTCGATTTGTTGCTTGTTTATCCTTAAGGATATAGTTCTTAACCTTCATATTTTTCTTTCTATACGCTCTACAATTTATAGCTTTGTGTCCAAAATTAGAGCATGCAAAGCAATAACCAAAGAAAATGTGAGGATACCTGTTTTGAAAAAACTTCTTTGGTATTGTCTTGTCTTCCTTCCTGATGGGTGGAAGTAATCTTCTGGAGTTCTTTTCATTACTTATCTTCTCTTCATTTTTCTTCTTGAATGTACTAAGGAGAGCATCTGCATAAGATTTTGAGTTAACTTGGATTTCCTTTTGAGAGTAACCTATTCCATTTTTATTACCTAAATCCCTTTGTGTGGTAATAATATTATCTAATATATTAGAGCTATTTTCAGATTTTGTTTGAATGATTTTTGCATCCAGTTCCTTTTTTAGGTGAACTATTTCTGCCTCCATTCTTTCACAAGTTATTTGTTTTTCCTTAAGCGACTTTTCCAGACTTTCTTCGATCTTATTTGCTTCTAAGATTTGTTTTTTTAGATTTCCCATGAGTTTTTCCATTTCCTTTTCTTATTGTTCATGTTTTTCCTTTTGTTCAACTACAAAACTTTTCAGTTGTCTATATCTGGTTTTGTATTTTCTTAATTCATCCAAGGAACTGAGAAGTTCTTCCTCCATATTAACTTTTGCTTCATCTTCTAAATCTTTCTCATGTTTAATTTTTTACATCTCATTGGATTCTTCAATACCTAAGAAAAGGACTTCATCATCATCAGATTCATCGTTGTCACTAGACTCTGACGAGCTGTTGTTTTCTTCTTTTGAGTAAAAATATTATTTTTCCCTTTGTAAAACTTTTTCTTGTAGTTGGGTTTTTCCTTCTTCTTGTATTGTTTGGTTTTTTTTTCTTCATCTTTAGGGTACTCCTTGGGATAGGGACACTTGGATGCAAAATGACCAACTTTTCCACAATTAAAACATTTGAAAGGAAGCTTGCCTTTGTACTTACTTGATCCTTTCTGAAGTTTTCTAATGAAATTGGCTTTTTCCACATCAGATTCTTCATGATGGTAGGATTGAAGTTTTTTCTTCTACTTTATCTTTGTCTTAGATGCTTTGAAAACCATTTCATCTTTTGTTGATTTATCATTCCATGTTCTAATTTCATATGCTGTAAAAATTCCATGGAGCTGATCAACTATGAGTGTGTCTAGATCAGATCTATCTTCAACTGAAGAAATATTTACATCATATCTCATAGGTAATGACCTTAGTATTTTATGCACAATGGATTTATCTGTAATCTCTTCTCATGTCGCTCTAATTGAGTTAACCACTTCATCTACCCTATGAAAGTACTCAACAATATTTTCATCTTCTTTCATTTTTAGATTTTCAAAATGAGCTTTATAGGTCTGTAGTTTGGCTTCTTTGACTTTTTCATCTCCTTCATATACAACTTCTAACTTGTCCCAGATTTCTTTGGCTGATTTGCAATGCATAACCTTCACACATATAGAATTAGTCAACCTTGCTAGAATTCCATTAACTACTCTTGAGTTGTCATTATAGATTTTTTGTCCTGCAACGTCTTTGGGTGGAGTTGTTGGTGCAGTGTAAACATCTACAACAGATCACCAGATATCAAAACCAAGAGCCAACAAGAAGTTTTTCATTCTTATTTTCCACAGAGCATAGCCTCCTCCATTGAATAATGGTGCTTTGTTGTTGGACATTCTTTATTGTTGATCCATGTTCATAATCTACCTTCAATTTTGTTAGACTGTGCTGAAGAAACTTGCTCTGATACCAATTGAAGGATCAGATCCTGTCACTGAGAGGGGGGGGGGTGAATCAGTGACACAACAATTATATCAATTTTTTATTTATTAATGCAAACAGAATGTTAACATAGTATATTATCATGGAACCCAATTGGGAAAACCACAAACTCTTTTCTATTAACTGAAAAATGTGTTTTACATGTTACATATAAAGAAGATGTACTTCTTTTTTTATCAGCACCATCTGATCAGGATGCACCCACACCCTAGTTTACCAGCACCAACTAGTAGGAGGCTACAACCCCCTGTTTAGTCAGCTAAAACTGACAAGGAAGAACCAAATCCCTCTGCAGGCACCAACCTACCCTTCCACCACCCAACTACCCTTAATGCACAGGTATTAGATTTTCTTCCTGGAATCTGCTTCAGATTTTTATCTTTTGATCTGGACTGCAGAGACACTTTCTTCTCTCACTCTTTCATGTTTATATATTCTTCAAAACAACTCAAGTGTGAAACATTGTGTCCTTTGGACCATCACACCTCTTTAATTAACTTAACCATAATATCTGTTATTCTTTTCACTGTGATGGATTTTCGTAAATTGATCACTTATGGATCAATTTCATCCATTAAATTTGATCCTGAATCTTTGTTGTTTTTACATAGACCAAATTCTGCGGAGGTGCTTCCTTCAAACAATCACATATGACCGTGTGTTTATAGAACCACAGGCTTACCAACTATAGAGACATATTATAATTTCCTTTTAAAACTCTTATAGTATATGACCATGGGCGATGACCAAAACGCTAAGTGAGACGAGCGCTTCAGCACTTATCATTTCAATGGTCATGATTCGATATTTTGATGAGATGGACGGCTGACGGAATTTATCTCTTTGGAACTTTGGGTTTTCAACCTTTCAAAACTTCCGAATCAGGTTTTCCGAAGAGATCGGACGGTTAACGTTTATTTCATGAAGACAGATCAATGGTTAACTTTAATCCTTACACTCATCCTTTCACTACTAAATCTGATGGTTGTGACTTAATCAAGAGTTGAGATGGATGGCCACCATTTACTCTCGGTCTTCGGACTTTGGAGATTTCAGATCTCAAACCCTTTCTTTCCTCCGAAGTGATGTCACTTACTTACGTCACTTGATGACGTGTCATGAGCCTAGTAGTTTCCACGTGTCACTCAGATTTTTTTTTTCACGTACCTGAAATGTCAAATAAACTTGACACTTGTCAATGTCTGATTGCGCCACATGTCCTTACTGACGTAGTCTTGCTAATGTGGATCCTCATGTGGCACATGCTCTTCTCCTAGATATAACGGTTGTCCTAACTCCTGTTGTATCTTAGATCGAAGTCTGAGAGTGACTTCGGACCTTCCTCCTTCGGGACTTCGGGACTTTTGACATTTCTTGGTGGTGAAACTCCCGAAGCAATTCTCCTGGAGTGATGTAACTTTATTAGATCACATGTTGACATGGAATGATCCAATTTCCTCTTGACGCTTGTCATAATCTGATTATGCCATGTGTATTTGTTGACGTGGTCTGTTGACATGTTTTGTCGATGTGGTCTACTGCATGTCCTTGCTGACGTGGTCTGCGATATGCCTTTTCTTGGTGTGTTCTGCTAACCAAAAACCCCGATGCAATGGTCCTCGTTTGACTTCCAAATATGATGGTCCTTATTCATTTCGGATTTCCAGGATTTGGGTATTTCACATCTCAAAATTTTCGAAGCGTTTACCACCTTGTATCTTTATACCCAAAGTAAAAGATGTTCATTCGTTCTGGATCTTGGATCAATGGCTCAATCTGTATATGGTGCTACTTTTCTTAGCTTATCATTTTCTTCCACTCAAAAGTGATCCGACGGTTGATGAGAATTCGCATAATCAAATTCTCAATCATTTTTCTCGCTTATCCTGTCCTTCCACTCAAAAGTGATCCAACGGTTGTGAATATTCTTGAAGAAGATCCATGATCAAGAATGAATGTGGAAACAAAATCTAGGAGTGTTTTAACTCATCACCCAACTCTGCATTGGGAATATGTGCGCTATTGGAGAGTTAACCTCAATTGTTGATCTTTGAAGCTATAAGATTGGACAGTCCTGACTAATTGCAGGATTGGAACAAGCGTGATGTTTAATTCTCCTTTCAATCTTCACAATCTATCCCTACCATAGATTTGGAAATTGCGCATCCAACGGTTATGGTTTAATATGACTTAAGTTGGTCATTTTTTAAGTCAACCACAGTCATATATCTTTGAAGCTATGAGATCTGACGATCTAGACGGATTACGGGATTGTAACTGGCGAGTAGTTTAATTCTTATTTCACTCTCTGCAATTCATCCCTGCTGTTGATCTGACGATTTCACATCAACGATAACAATTTGATCTAATTTCATTCACACCATACCTATTGAGTTTCAACGTGCCATCTCTTCTAAGCTTTGATCTCTGTGTTTGCTAACCCTCCTGAGCTTTAATCTCTATTTGACATCAGTCATTATATATTGTTTGACTGGTCATCCAATGTTCCTTATGAAATTCATTTCTCCATCTCTTCTGAGCTTTGATATTCATTCACTAACCCTCCTGAGCTTTTATCTCAACTTATCATTACATCAATGGTATTGACTGTTGAAATCAATGACAACACATGAATGACAATATGTCCAACAAAAACTTTTCATCTGTATTTGCAAAATACTCACTTTCATCCTTGCTTTCTCTCTCAATCATATCTTCATCAGACTCATCACATGAGGAACACTCTATCGTCTGTAGAATGTGGAGTGAAAACCTCTTACAACAATAATAAAAAATAAGATGAGTCAGGTAAATCTTCTTGTAATACGAATTAAAAGAATCGTGAAAATTCTTCAAATAATGGATACTAGTAGCAGGGAGAGATAGACACCATCCAAGAGAATCTTCTTCTAAATAAAAACTAAACATTTTGATCCAGACATCCTCATGAAATAAGCCATGTTCAAGCATGCATACATGAAATTTTAATAAGTGCTCACCGGGATGGTCATGCTTGCTTCCTCTGAATCTCGAAAGATAATCATCCCATTCGTTTATAGCTAGCACTGGATGTGGATAACCATATATGGCTGAGAAATTGAAAGGGGAAAACCTCTAAGCCAAGATAGTCGAGATATGCGGTTCCTACTTTTGTCCTTCATGGCTCTCCCTAGGATTAGTTTCACAATCACTATAAACAAAAGCTCTGCTCTTCATCGTCTTCGCTGGGATATCTGTCAAAAGATGTTTTTTCTTGGTCAGTATCCGACATCACTTCTTCATCATAAGTAAGGCTGCCAAGAATATCTATTTCAAGGACCAGAATATCCTCTACATTTTCTTCATAAGAGTAGTGAGTGAAATCTGCCTCAAATCCCTCTATTCTTGTAGAAAAAGATTTTACCAGCTCCATCAAATCCTCTGAGGCATATCCTTCATTCTCACAGCTTTCACAAGAATAAACTATGTCCTAAACACCATTTGTACATTCCTCACAACAACTATGACGAATTAACTTAGAGGAATAAATCTTTTGACATTGAGTATTGAAAGTTGCATGAAACTCTCTCATGGAGGAGATGCTAGCAGGGGGCAAGGATCAATACCACTCATGATCATCCCCATCTAATGAGAACATGAACATCTTCATTAATACATCCTCAAGATGTATCTCCCAATGATGCATGAGTTCATGAAACTCATGGAGATGCTCGACAGGGTTGTCATCTTTGTGTTCTCTAAATATGGGAAAAAAATCAACCCACTGATCCACAGTAGGAACAACATTTGGAAAACCAGGAAAAATAGAGAAATTAAAAGGAGCAAACCTCTGAGCCAAGATTTTTTCCATTTTAGACCAGTTGATTCGCCGATTTATTTTGGAATAATGGAGTCGCCATTGGATCCTTTAATCGTGGAGTCACGAGGTGAATGATATACAATATGAATGTGTTTGGACTTTGTTCACCATAAAATACCAGATATGATCGTTATCATTCTCCCAAGGAACTTTTCAATCTGAGAAAGCTGCTAAAAGCCTTTTTTCGAGAAAGCTTTCTTTTATGGATAATATTCTCTAGGTCAAATTCAAGTGTTGCTAGAGGCAGCTGTGGAGTAGACCTCGTGTGTTTTCCTTTCAGATCTACTTATGAAATAGTGGATTCAAAACAATGGAGTTGTCAGGTTCAAGTTGCAATCTTCAATGGTTCTAATATCTGATGCACCTTTAGAATCATAAGCTCTTTGTCATTCTATCCCAAGGAAATGTCTTCAATTCATTGCCCGACAGCAGTGCCAGAAATGTTAGCACTATAAGTCACCTTCAGATTGCATAGAAGGTAAGCCCAATACCCATCAGTTTATACAGTAAATGTAAATGAGTTTTAGTTGGTCAAATGGAGAAGAATAAATGATAATAACGTTCTAACTCAGAAATCTGAACTAGCATGCATAAGAAATTGAGGTCTGGAATCAACTTCAGTCAGTAAGTTGGATTAAGGGTGAATAGAGGGAAGACTTTGGTGAGGAGAGTGTAGAGGTCTATTGTGGACATCAGGTCTTCTAGCAGCCTAAGGAGGAAAAAATTAAACACAAGATCCTCTTGGATTCAAATTTCAAGGAAAATGAAAGAAATCATAACAAAACTATAATCAAACATTCATCATAATACAATTACAACAATTCATGTGAATCAGTCAATCATGAACTCTCTTAGTATCAGAGGAAAATAAGATGGAGCAAGATAGCTGACTTAGATTAACCAAGATGTCTCAAAAACAAATACATAACCAGAGAACTAGTGTTCTTCATAAAAATATTACAATAACAGGGAGCCTAGCTTAAAACTGTCTATAAATACCCAGAAATGTTGCAACCACCAGGAGTGTGATTAGACCAATTCTTTCAAAGCATTCATTCAGTGACTTCTCTATCATATTATGCATTGTTTCTCATGTCAGACATGAGCCAGGCGCAATTATGTGCTTTACAGGAAAAAATGCCCATAAGGAAGCTTCATATCGTTAGCGTGCCTTCATGGCTGTGCTCTACAATGCTTTTCATTTATGGGGTGAGATGAGGTCTCAACTGCCGCCCCCAATCTTCAATAACTACCTTCATTGGGATCAGGATAGGGCCTGACACTAATGAATGTTTCCAGGCAGTTCCATATGAATTTTTCGAGTCAATCCCGACGTCTCGAGGCTAAGAATATATTCTTTTGTGACCAATATGGATTATTTCAGTCTTTGGCACAGCTCCTGTCCATCACTCCATCTTCAATGTGACCTAGGGCCATGACCCTATGTAATTGCATGATTGCAGGCACGACCAAGGGTGGTTTGAAAGAAAACTGCTTTTGTCCCCGCAATTCACCATGAACCACCACACATCCCTTTCCAAAACTATGGTTTCGATTGCGGCCCCCCCTTAAAATTTTATAACGTGCGCACCTTCCGACCCCGCAATGGAGCATGACCATTGATCTTATGATATGAGATGAGGCTTCCTGATCAATGGCCCAGCTCTAGCGCTTTAGATCGACGGATCAGATCTTCCCTCTTCGAATCAATGGCTGAGATCTGCTTCACGAATCGGCCTTCGAGAATTTAAATTCTCAAACCAAATTTCCCTCTAAGTAAAACCTCCAGAGCTGAGGATCTGATGACGCGTGGAATTCTGGATCTGGATGGTTGAGATCCACTTCGAGCCTCTTGGACTTCAGGAAAATCAAAACTCAAATCTGGCTTACTTCTCCATGCGCTTTTACCCAGAGCTGTGGATCTGATGACACATGGGTCTAGCTGATCAACGAATCAGATCCATTTCAGGCCTTTGCCTCGGCACTAAACTTCGAGCAATTTTCAGATTCCGAATACCTGCAAACCGTCGATCTGAACTCCACATGGAATCCTAGCCATTGAAAACTAAACTTGCCTGTTTTCTTGATTCGAGCTCATAACGGGCCATTTTGAATGTTTTTCTTTGCGCTCATGGATATGGCCTGCGGCCCTTGACAACTTAATGTGATAACAGTATACATCAATGACCGATAATTAGACGGTTTCTACCATGCTCAACATCATCTCATCTATTTGCATGTCGTAGATTCATACCATCAATATTTGGGATGAATACCTTAGGTTTTGGGACACATCACTCAAGTCTCTAGTGGTCTCTAGAAGATCTAGAATCTCTCCCAAACCTCTTCCAAAGAGATATATAACAAAGGGAAGCCTTGGGCAAGAGGATGAAGAATTTAGAATTATTTTTATGTTGTCCAATTACAGAGGTACTTTTTCCATCCATCACAACCATAAGTCATTGAACCTAGCCTAACCAAGGAGCTAAAGGAAGAGCAAGGATAAATGAGGTCAAGGGAGCATCATCGGGTAAAATATATGCACTAATTTACCAACATTAAATTATCGATCGAGGCTTGTAATCTGTTAAGTCCTAAATAATGTCTCATTACCCCTTAATTGGGGCATATTACATTAGTAATGTTATTTTATTTAAGTCATCTTTAGTCCATTAGTTGTAATTATACCTCCTAGTCTCCTATATATACCAAGGAGACATTTTCATTTGGAATCATCTTGTAATTGTACATTTATGTGGGCATAAGGAGGTTTCCCCCTCAAAGAGGCTTATTATCTGAATTTATCTATTGTTCAAGGTGTTGAGTACTTATTCTGAGTTTTTTCTATGCTATATTGATATTTGGTTTTTAACATATGGTATTAGAGCTCAAGGTCTTGGGGTTTCGCTACTACATCCGAGACACCTTGTAATTTTCACTATAACTTGTTTTCTACAATGATTCTGAAGGAATGTCTTGGAGGATATTTAGTAGGTGGATCAAGGTACGTTGGGTTAAATTTTCAGTTCCCAAGGCCTTATACTTTCAGAGATACAACCTTTGTAAGATAGGGTTCTGGAATCGTCCTGAATTGAGTCATTGTGGACGTTTCACTATAAAATGTTTTCTATAACATTTCAGACCCTGAAATCCATAGGATATTCACATAAATTAGTAACGTATCTGTGGTAGCAATTGAAGCTCCTGGGTCATCATAAATTTGTAGATACACCTTGTGGAAGATAGGGTATCTGACTAGTCCTATTGACTAGTCTCAAGCAGGTGTTCCAGGTAAAAGAATCATAACTTCTTCCTAGATTATCCAAATTGAGTGAGACTAGTTTCATTGGATAGTGGACATCCCATATTAATTCTGGTACGATTTTTAGAATTTTATATGAATTATTTTGTGTGGGGCACATTGTACAAGTGAGATCATCTGGAAAGGCCAAAAATCAACAAGTTGTGGGGAAGTTACAATAAATTCCACTTGGAACATCCAATTTTGATCAAACTTATGGCATTGTATAGAAGAAATATCAGAGACCTACAAAAGAAAAAATTCCATACTCAGAAGGGCCGAAATTTTGGAGATACAATAAAAGGAAGATTGTCTAGCAGAACCACCTCAAAATCAAGGCTTAAAGTGATACTTAACCAACATGCCACCAAAAAAGGGAACTTCGACACCAAATAAGCCTCTAGAAAGTCCTACATGGACTCTTGATGAAGGTGAAGAAATGCGTAGGGACATAAATGATTTACAAAAGAAGACAATAACAAAAGATGAACTACAAGAGATGATGGAGGGTTTAAAAGGGGATATCATGGAAGGATTGAGAAAATTCATAATGGAGATGACACCTGAAAGTGAAAATGTATCTCATGAAATTCATGAGGAGGACACAAGGAAGGTGAATCAAGAATGGAGAAACTCCAACTTTGGGTTGAAGACCAACCACATTCCTAATATCTATATGAGGAAGTTTGATGGAAAGGACCCAATCACATGGATACTTCATATGGAGCAATTCTTTGATCTACATAATGTGACACATACACAAAAGGTACGAATTGCTTCTTTATATTTAGAACCCAATCAATTTGTATGGTATCTATGGCTTTGTTCTCGCAAATCACTCGTCACTGGACAATTTTCACGGAAGAAATGATAGCACACTATAAGGATACACGGAGCAATACCTTCTTTAGCCAATTGATAAATCTCAAGCAAAAGGGTTCAGTTATAGAGCACATTGAGAACCTCCAAAGATTGAATATAAAGGTAACAAATATTCCATATGAGCACTTGATTGATGTATTCATAGGAAATTTAAAGGATAAAATTCAACATGAGGTTCACCTTTGGGAACCCAAATCATTGGAGGATGCATTTAGGGTGGCAAGAAATGTTGAAAGTAAAAATATGGCTATGGCTACTAGAAGGACCAATCCTAACAGCTATAGAGAGAATAATGCTCCTTATTCTAAAACACATCAACAATTGGAGGAAAGAAAAAAAAAAAGGTTTATGCTTTAATTATGACAACAAATATAGTAAGGGACATAAGTGTGGTGAGAAGAATTATTCTACATAGATTGTGAAGAGGAAGAAGAACAAGAACCATCTCAAGATGAAAATGTAGAAGCAATTTCGTCTCAAGAGTTGACTCCCATGATATCATGTAATGCATTGGCTAGAATTAGCACTCCTCAAACCCTCAAGATCGAAGGATATATCAAAAAGAAAAAGGTAATAGTCCTAATTGATTCTGGTAGTACTCATAATTTCATTCACTATAAATTAGCCAAAGATCTCAATTGCTTTGTATATCCA
>JASDQU010307083.1:69985-108329 GCA_032191745.1 Picea mariana | reverse complement strand
AAGTTGTTCAAAATATTTAGTTGCCTCTGGAGTCCATGAAAATGCATCCTTCTTAGTTAGTGTCATTAAAGGTGCTGCTATTCTTCCATAGTGCCAAACAAACTTGCGGTAGTAGCCTGTCAAACCCAAAAATACTCTAAGATTCTTCAATGTTTTGGGAATTGGATAGTCCATCAAGGACTTAATGTTGTTAGGGTCTACCTTGACACCTTCATGAGATACAATATGACCCAAATACTCTACCTCCTTCACTCCAAAGAAACATTTGGATGGTCTGGCAGATAGTTGTTTCTTCTTTAGTAGTTGTGGCACCTTGTCAACATGTCACACATGATCCTCCCAAGACTTTCTATATATTAGTATATCATCAAAAAATACTAACACAAATTTTCGAAGGAAGGGATTGAAAATGGAATTCATCAACCCTTGGAATGTGGAATGTGCATTTGTAAGGCCAAAAGGCATGACTAAAAATTCATAATGGCCTTCATGAGTTCGGAATGTTGTTTTTGGGATATCTTCTTCCTTCATTCCAATCTGGTGATACCCTGAACAAATATCCAACTTTGTGAAATAGATTGCTCCATGTAGTTCATCTAAGAATTCATCAATGATGGGAATAAGAAACTTATATTTAATAGTGATATTTTTGAGATCTCTATAATCTGGAAAAATACACCATGATCCATCTTTATCGAATACCATTACCACCGGTGCAGAGTAAGAACTTTGGATAGGTATAATAATGGTAGACTCTAACATTTCTTCAACAATGCACTCAATTTCACTCTTCTAGGCATAAGGGTATCTGTATGGCTTGATGTTAGGAGGAACACTCCCAGAAATTAGGTGAATATCATGATCATGATTTCGAGTGGGTGGAAGACCTTTGGGAATATCTCCAAATACTTTGGAATGCTTATCGATGATCTCTTGGTTATCTAGAGGAATAGATGGCTTAGATGTTTGAACATCCAGTGAGAATAGTTATGCAATAAAACCTTGATGTCCCTTTTTCAATAATTGTTTCATGCCATTAGAGCTTATCACCTTACTGGGTTTCCCTGTGATACCTCTTAACTCAATTTCTTTTCCCTCCAATGAAAATTTCATGAAAAGTTCTTGAAAATTAAAAGCCACCATTCCTAATGATTGTAACCATTGGATTCCTAGTACAACATCAGCACCACCCATGGGTATAGCAATCATTGGACTATTCATTACATATTNATCTGCAATCATTACTTGAAACTCTGGTGCTGGACATACAAAAAAATTAAGAGCTTTGGCTAATTTATAGTGAATGAAATTATGAGTACTGCCAAAATCAATTAGGACTATTACCTTTTTCTTTTTGATATATCTTTTGATATTAAGGGTTTGAGGAGTGCTAATTCCAGCCAATGTATTACATGATAGTCAACTCTTCAGACTAAATTGCTTCTACATTTTCATATTGGGATGATTATTGTTCTTGTTCTTCTTCTTCTTCACAATATATGTAGAATAATTTCTTCTCACCACACTTATGTCCCTTACTGTACTTGCTGTCACAATTAAATCATAAACCTTTTTCTTTTCTTTCCTCCAATTGTTTAGGTTTCAACCTTGCAGGTTGAGTTGTTTTAGAATAAGGAGAATTATTCTCTCTATAGTTGTTAGGATTGGTCCTTCTAGTAGCCATAGCCATATTTTTACTTTCAACATTTATTTCCACCCTAAATGCATTCTCCAATGATTTGGGCTCCCAAAGGCGAACCTCATGTTGAATGTTATCCTTTAAAGTTCCTATGAATACATCAATAAAGTGATCATATGGAATATCTATTACCTTTATATTCAATCTTTGGAATTTATCAATGTGCTCTATAACTGAACCCTTTTGCTTGAGATTTATCAATTGGCTAAAGAAGGTATTTCTCCTTGTGTCCTCATAGTGTGCTATCGTTTCTTCCATGAAAATTGTCCAAGTGACGAGTGATTTGCGAGAAAAAAGCCATCGATACCATACAAATAGATTGGGTTCTAAATATAAAGAAGCAATTCATACCTTTTGTGTATGTGGCACATTATGTAGATCAAATAATTGCTCCATCTGAAGTATCCATGTGATTGGGCCCTTTCCATCAAACTTCCTCATATCGATCTTAGGAATGTGGTTGGTCTTCAACACAAAGTTGGAGTTTCTCCATTCTTGATTCATGTTTTTTGTGTCCTCATCATGAATTTCATGGGACACATTTTCACTTTCAGTTGTCCTCTCTATTAGGAAATTTTCCATTCCTTCCATGATCTCCCTTTTTAAATCATCCATCTTAGTATCCATTATTGCATCCAATTTAGCTTCAGTTGAATCAATCATCCCTTATAGTTCATCTTTTGTCACTGTCTTATTTTGTAATTCATTTATGTCCCTATGCGTTTCTTGACCTTTATCAAGAGTCCAAGTAGGAATTTCTGGAGGCTTATTTGGTGTAGAAGTTCCCTTTTTGGGTGGCATGTTGGCCAAGTATCACTTTTGAACCTTGATTTTGAGGTGGTTCCGCTAGACAATATTTCTTCTATTGTATCTCCAAAGTTTTGGCCCTTTTGGGTATGAAAATTTTTTTTTTGTAGTTCTCTGATATTTCTTCTCTGCAATGCCATAGGTATGATCAAAATTGGATGTTCCAAGTGGAATTTACGGTAACTTCCCCATAACTTATTGGTATTTTTTCCTTTCCATGTGATCTCACTTGTATAGCACGCCCCGCACAAAATAATTTATATAAAATTCTAAAACTCATACCAGAAATACTACAGAATGTCCACTATCCAATGCAACCAGTCTCACTCAATTTGGATACTCTTGTAAGAAGTTATGATTTTCTTACCTGGAACACCTTCTTGAGACTAGTCAATAGGACTAGTCAGATACCCTATCTTCCACAGGGTGTATCTACAAATGTAATATGACCCATATGATGAATGTTTTACCACAAATATCTTACTAATTTCTATGAATATCCTCTGGCATTCAGGGTCTGAAACATTATAGAATTTTTTTTATATCAAAAATTCCATAATGACTCAATTCATGATGATTCTAGAACCCTATCTTGCACAGGCTGTATCTCCGAAAGTATAAGGCCTCAGGAAATGAAAGTTTAACCCAACATACCTTGATCCATACAATAAATATCCTCCAAGAAGTTACTTATGAAACATTGTAGAAAATCATTTATAGCGAAAATTCCAAGGTGTCTCAGATGTAGCAGCGAAACCCCAAGACCTTGAGATCTGATACCATATGTTAAGAAACAAATATTAATATTGCATAGAAAAACCTCAGAATAAGTACTCAACGCCTTGAAAAAGAGATAAATTCAGATAATAAGCCTCTTTCAGGGGGAAACCTCCTTATTCCCACATAAATGTACAATTACAAGATGATTCCAAATGAAAATGTCCCTTGGTATATATAGGAGACTAGGAGGTACAATTACAACTAATGGACTAAAGCCGACATAAATCAAATAAAATTACTAATGTAATATGCCCCAATTAAGGGGTAATGAGCCATTATTTAGGGCTTAACAGTTTTTGTGATAGGTTGTTTGGACAGGTTGTTGTGACATGTTATTTGTATAGGTTTGGTACATGGTTGATGCGCTTGTTCATGGTACAGGTTGAGGTATAGGGTGGTGCATGGTTGACATTTTTTTATGGTACAGGTTGATTACAGGTTGTTCAATATAGGTTGGTGCATGTTTTATCCACTAGTTTATGTTACAAGTTGATTACAGGTTGAGGTACAGGTTGATGCATGGTTCAGGTTATTGGTACAGGTTGTTTGGGGTAGATTGATTGGTACACGTTTACAACAGTATATCTCACAGTGATAGTAGGAAAATGGTTTCATCATTCTACTTATACGTCAGGGTGGTTGGATGGGGAAAGGAAAGGTGGTTGTATCCACCTTCTGGTTGTAGCAGCAGAACATAGGGTGTTCTAGCCTCCTTCTGGTTGTAGCCAGAGAATTGGGGAGTTAGAGATTCCCTCGGGTTGTATCTTGAGAAACTAGGGGGCTAGAGCCTCCTTCCAGTTGCAACTGGAAAACAAAGGAAGTTGTTTCTTCCAATGAATGTAACTCTTCAAGAGATATAAGAAAAATTGTTATGTGGTTTTCTCCCGCTTTGGGTTTCCACGTAAAATATTGGTGTACTATGCATGTGTATGATTTTTCATGTGTTCATTTCTTATTTTCTCTATAGTTATTGGATGCTAATGCTACATTGATATAACACTTGGATTATATGGTTAAAAAGGATTAAATTTCTCTATTACTGATTCACCCCCCCTCTCAGTAATCCAACACCCTCTTCATGGAAAGGGGGATTCCATGGTCAAACATAGGCATGACTGAGTGGAAAAGGTCATATTTGTGGGGTTTTAAAAGTGTCTTCTTCTTCTTGATTCTCAAGGTTAAGTAATGAATCATTATTTCATGGTTTTGAGGTGGTAACACTTAGGAAAAGTGAAACAAATAAAGTAAGACACTTAGTAGAATGGACCATGGAATTTGCAACACTAAGCTCACCGAGCAAAGTAAAGTGTGACTCTTAGAAATGTGAAGTGTGACACTTAGTATTGTGTCTCTATAGAGATGTTTTTCCCTCAGCTTGCATGATAGAAGCTAGCGGTATTTCTATATCATGATGCCCAGATGTTGGAGACCTACCCCCCTACCATCGTTTCCTCCAGTGAATTTTGTTCTTTCCCCATTTAAGAGAATAGTTACCAATGGGAACATTTTCACTATGAGGAAAAGAAGGTTCAAGTACATGATCCAGAGTGAGACTAAATTTTAATGGAGGGTGGACTAGTTCATTTGTTAACAAGATTAGGTACTACCAAAGGATCAAATGATTCCAATGATTGTTGCACCTGAGTTGAAATCATGTTTAATGTGGAAACATGTGGGATGACATGAATAAGTAAAGGAAAAACCCCCATGAGTGAGGAATCCTTAAGGATACCTACTCTCACACTCTGAAGACTAGACTAACCTATAAAAGGAACACCATTCCCAACCACATTATGGATATCTAGAGTTATATATTCTAGTTGGTCAACAATGATACTTTTTCCTTGATGGGGAAATTGTAAAACACAAAACACCATAGACGCGATGGAAGTCATCGCAAAGAACCAATTACGACCAAGTAACAAATTATAATCCAAGGGTGGGTCAATTACTTCGATATTGACCGAAACAATATTACCCTTCAATGTCACAATGAAATATTGAGAAAGTATGTGAGGCTGCAAACCAAGTCCATCAAATGCCTTTAGGGTGGTAGGGGGTTGGATAAGTTTAGGAGAACTTGGGGGTTTCCAACAAGAAAAATACATGACACAGGTGGAGGCTCCTTCATCCAAAATAGTACGATGGATGTTCTTTCCACCAACCAAACTTTTAATTTGGAATGCTAAGTGGTGGGAAAGACTCTCCTTAAAATGATCCAGATTAAATGTGATTAGGTTCTACTGCTTAGGATCCATGGCTCCAATGTTTGACAACAGGGTTCTATGTTTATTAGGAGAATGTTGTAGAACTTCGAGGGTAGACATAGCACAAGGCACATGTGCCAAATATTTAACAATGTTGTAGTTTTGGGAAGCGCAGGCATTTGGATTAAATGTCTCTTTTCAAATTAAGGTCTTGAGCGGGTGGAACACTATGTTGGAGGTAGGATTCTCAATATGAATAGAATTGTAAGATGGAGGAGGAGTGGAAGTGGAGGGCTCATCGAAAGCCTTTCCTTTAGTCTAATCACCCAGAGGAGTGTTGTAAGTGTTTTCTTGAGTTGTAACATTAAACATAACATTAAACACCTTAAACATGTACACCTACGAGGTGTTCGACAAATCATCCCCTTGGTGGGAATGACCCGCATTCCACCCTTTCCAAGGGGAAGTATTTTTTGCAACCATATTTTTCTACTGAACCGGCTAGGAGGAAGCCTTCATAAATTTAGCAATTGCCTCATGATGAGGGCATTCTTTCATGTAGTGGTCTTCCTCTCAAATCATACAAGAAAACTTAGGATTCATATTTGGTGGAGTATAAAAAATATTTGGATTATCCTGCTCGTCAGAATTTTTCTTGGATTTACCCTTTTTTTTATTATTACCTCCTAGTTGTGGAGATGAAGAGGATTGAACCAAATTCACCTAGAATGTTTGAGTAGGTGCATAAGTAGTCTTAGAATTTGAAACAGAACATGGTTTCGAAGAAGGTTTTTTTAGATCATTCGATGAAAGAGGAGCATTAGGGATCAGATCATAAATTGTGCCTGACTAGGAGTAGGCCAAGTCAAAATATTGTGCATGGCTGATAGATTTCTCCTCAATAACAAATTTTCCCATAGAAACATCACAGGAAATGGGAGGCAAGAGAGATTTTGTAAACCAATCCGAGAGGAGTTGGTACGAGATGGTAGATTTAATCAATTGTCTTGACCATTTATAGTCATGAATATGCTCGTATATGTGGGTGGAAGAAGATTGTCAGAGTGAGGTCAAAATGTTGGTATCAGAGTCATACTGTATGGGAAACTAAAATGTGTCAATAGAAACATGGAAAGAGAATTAAAGTTGACAAAAGAGCTACACGACAACTCAATATACTATTTTGTTGTGACACCTATAAGTGTTCTCTGAAAAATATGAAGATGGATGGAGTCATCCATCAAAGAGTTGGAATAAAAACATAAATGGAAATTCATAAAATGATTGTTAGCATCTTCCCCAGGTTTTTCATCGAATTTCAGGATGTCGAACGGTAATTTGGTAGGGATGGAGGGACAAAATGAAGCACGTTGAATGGGATCATTGATCAAATGCAATAGATCTGTCATATCTAATGTATCCAAGAATGGAAGATGGCAATTATCCTGTGGATACTAGTGATAATCATATGGCATGGGAACACTAGTAGGACCATATCCAGGTTGCGGAGAGACGAAAAATATAGATGCTCCTCCCATATATGGTGGTTGTCCTAATTTTCCACCCATATACAATGGTTTTCCTAGTTGTCCACCCATATACTATGACTAGATATATGGACCTTGGACGTAGTGGGATTGACTTGATGGTCCCCCCATGTATTGATTTTGAAGGGATTATTGCATTGGAATGATGGTGTTTAAGGATTCATAGGAAAAATATCCTTGTGGAAAAATTCCTGCCAGGTTAGGATGAGCCCACAAAGGGTTAACAGTTCTTGGAAATGGATGTCTAGGATACAATCCAGTTGTATTAGGGATATAAGGACTAGTAGTATAAAATTTCCCCTAGGCAGGTTGATTTTATAACCATGAAGGTTTTCCCCGAGTGAAAATTTTCCCTGCAACTAAAGGTTTCCCCCCAACTAAAGGTTGGCCTCCCATTGAAGATTGACCTCCAATGTAGGGTTTAATAATCTATGGTGATTGAGATGTAGGATGAGTATCTTATGTAACCATGTTTGTATGAACGAATTGAATGTTGGCCATCTAACCGATGGAATGACCAAGTAAAACACTTGGTGTGTGCATGTGTGGGAAAAGTGAAGCATGAATATTACTTGACCCATGTGAAAAGGAAGATGTACATGAAAGTGGTCAAGTCAGAGTTACAAGGGTCATTGATTTTTCCTATAAAGAGGTTGCACCAATAGTATCAAATACGAGATTTGTGGAAAAAGATAAATTCCCAAGTCCTTCAGGAAAACCAAAAGACGTCGGGTTCACTCTAGGAGATCGTGTAGGGGTTGAATCCAATGGTAAATAGTAAGAATAATATGCATCAAAATATATCATAGATGGTGGATCAATGACTGGTTGGCCATGTGGATCAGTAAAAATAGGATTCACGTAAGATTCAAGGCTTTCAACGACGATAATGATCAATTCTTCTATGTGATGGCCACTTCTAGGAGGTATAATATTGGTCTCAGAAGTTTTATCTCTGATCATTCCTTCATTAAAAACATTATGTTGAGGTTTCTGAAGGTCAGGTTCCATACCTTGTATACTATAAAATATTTTATCCTAAGGCCGACTGCAAAATTCAAAGAGACACACTCCTAAGAAAACTAAAATAAATCAACCAAGAAATAGTAGACTTAAGGATATTTCAAAGATGGTATGTCAATTCGTAAACGAAGAAATGAGAAGAACTTACACCAACCTCCACATAAAATCCCTTCTTGGTGCAAGCAACCATCACTTTCACGGGATCACCCTCCAAGGGTAATGAGAGTGTGATATGACGTCTTCCCCATGTACCATGGGTATCCCCCCAAAGTCACCTCCGTATATACCTAGGAAAGGCCACTAAGGTTACCAACTTGTATTCAACCTCTGAGTAGGTACAGTCGACAATTGAGAATGAACGTATGGGTAGGATATCGAAGTTTGAATCTCTTCAAGAGAAATAAATACAAGTGGATTGGTAAGACTCTTAAGGACCCTGAATGGATTTGGTATTCATGAAGCATTGATACCAAATGAAACCATTGGTTTATATAAAAAAGAAAACCCAATATACGCTCTGTCCACTACGATTGGTCAAGATTTGGAGGGGTGATCTTTGCTTCTCTTTCACACATGACCTCGTGTTTATACCCTATGTGAGAGGGGGTTCCTGACTATGCTTATATGAAGTTGTATTTGTACACTCTCTAGTTTTATACAATTTGTTTAGTAGTCTTGGATGATTTACTCACTTTACCTAGTCCAAAGACCCTAATCATGTGCTATTGTTGGTGTGCTAAAATAAAAAAATAGTTAGTTGATTTTATTAGCGCATGATTGATTTTACTGGCGTTTTACTCAAAGGGTTCAAGGAAATGATACTAATAATGTGAGAAATACTCAAATCCAATAGAATGCAAAAGATTGATATGCAGTTCGTTCCTTTTGATGAACTCTATGTATGGGAAGGAGAAGAGTTCTATTCTTCTTAAGACAAGAAAGAACTCAAAACTATGCAGCTTTCAATTCCAGGGATCAATATCATGCCAAAATACCAATCAAATGTTTCCAAAAACCAAAATGCATATGAAAAACTAGCTCTTTTTTCCAAACATATATCAAAACCAATTCCTGAAGAATGCAAAAAAAAATCTTCATTTGATTATGCATGCAAAATTTTTCGCTTCTTAATGTTCAAAAGAAATGAAAGAGATCTATGTTTGACACAAAGAAAGATGAGGAAAAAAATAAATCAAACTAAGTTCAATCAAAAACATGAGAACTGAAAGAAAACAAGTGTGAGATAACATGTTCACTCAAAGACTAAAAAATGCAGAGGAGAAAGAAGACAAACACTCATGAAAATACTCAAAACATGAGAAGCATGAAACAGGGTTGTGGTAAAGAAGAGAGTACTAATCATCCAAAAAGGAGAGATGTTTCGATGAATATCAAAGGTCTCACAACCAATCAACGAATGCAAACTCAAAAGAATAAATTAAAATGAGTGATAATGTCAAGTTCTCGAGCAAACAAAGTCAAAGACAAAATAGGAGCCTCTGGGATAAAAGATTAGGCAGGCTCAAACACACAAGCAAGCTGAAAACAGGATGAGAAAGAAAGAAACAAAAACCTATTAATAAAAGATATGATCAAGATAATTCAACCATATGGATATGATCACAAAGACTCGAAAAAGAACCTCAAATAGTCACAGAGAAACTGAGAAAATTCTGATAAAAAGAAGAAAACAGGGCTCAGGAACTAGTCTTCTATAGGAGGACACTTCTCCAGAATGACAGACAGGGCATCCAAGGGGCTATGGACGCTCCATAATGGCCTAAAAACAATTTTACATGATTCTTTGTGGTAGTTATACAAGGGGAATCCAAGGGGTAATGGACGCTCTGCAGAGGTCCTCAAGGTCCAAAACTTACAAAATATCTCAGAAAAAATTAGGGATTTGATGAGTAGAAGGGTGCCAAAGAAAAGGAATCCAAGTATAGAAAAATTAAAGGATTCAAAGGGATAGTAACCTAAGAAGAAATATATATTTCTCCCCAATATGGTCTCTAATTTACTTTGGTGAGAATTCTCCCCCCGCACACAGGTTGAGTTCCCATCACTTAGATTTCCTACAAGTGATACAACCTTTAACAAATGGACACTAACATCCCCCTAACTAAGTATCTTAATTTATTGTGAGAGGGTTGAGAGAGAAGGATAAAAAAAAATTCGCACCTGATTTCTAACATTTGTCCTGGTTTCTCTGATGGTTGAGCTCCAATCCAAGAAGCTCCCTCACGATTTCAAGCCTACAAGAACAAAGAAACCGCCTCCGAATACTATCTATGATTAGGTAATATAAATCCTACCTATTTATAAATTACACACAGTAATAAAATAAACAATAAATGGAAAATAAAGTAGAATAGAAATAGGCCAAGTTCTTATATTCAATGAAAAGCAATAAGTTTACAACCCAATGATGTTGCAATCCTCCAAGCTTCTTTCTTCAGCCATTCAATATGAATCCAACTCAAATTGTTCACATAAAAAAATGTTTGTCTCACCTTAACAAGATCAAAATTTTGATATGCTTCTTTTTTATCCCCTCTCACTCTGAAATGGCCTAGTTATATAGGTGCAGGGAGGGATTTAACCACTAGGATAAACTAGGAGTTTAGTTGAGGATCAGGTGGATTAGGTTAGGATTTTAGTTATATTCATGGCTATTCTTTCTCTAATATAGGATGGAAGGAGGCTTGAATTATATCTTTATGAAAACAAGAAAAAAAACCCAGAACCATCCTTAACTTCCTCGAAGATTCCCCCTAGATTGATGGATTTTGACCAAAACTACCTAGAATCTCCCCCAAAGAGGTGTACATGATGTCCAAGATCCCCCCCTAGCATTAAAATAGGAGTACAAACTCCCCCCTTCATGCAAAGGGGCTGGTCATGGTCAAATAGAGGCAGGACTGAGTGGAAAAGGTCAGATTTGCAGGGTTTTAAAAGTGTCTTCTTCTTCTTGATGCTCAAGGGAATGTAATGAATCATTATTGCATGTTGTTGAGGTGGTGAAACTTAGGAAAAGTGAAAAAAATAAATTACGACACTTATAAAAATGGGCCATGTCATTTGTGACACTAACATCACTGAGCAAAGTGAAGTGTGACACTTTACGACACTTAGAAAAGGGTGACAAAATCGCGTATAACAAGAGGAATTGGAGATCCCTGGTATTGCCAAGGTTTTTTATTAGTCCAAGGTGATGGGTTATACCATGTTTGAGGAGGCATATGAAATTTATATTCATTAAAATTTGGAGCAAGATTGAAGTTCATACATGTTTGGAATGGTCTTGGTGCTCCAGGCCTCTTTTGAATGATGAAGGATAATGCATCCACATTCTCCTCCACTCTTAGAAATGTAGATTTTAAACTTGGTAAAGAAGGAAATTTGTTATTTAGATGATTTTCCTCACAAATTCCACAAACATATATAAGTTCTAAAGGGAACTCATTTATAGGATGTTGTTTAGTTCATTTGGGACAATAAACAACAAATGTCATCTCTTCTTCCTCATGTTTCTTCTTGATCTGTATGGTATCAATTTGCATGGTTATAGAGTGTAAAATATCAGTCTTCATATATTCTATTAATCCTCCTAATTCATACTTTATATGATTTTTTGGGTTAGAATATGGAGAGAGAAAACCTCTACTTCTTGTACCTTTATTTCTAGAAAACCTTGAATGGTTATTGAATATTATTTTGATATCATCATAGTTCAACATGTAGATATATCCATTGGATAGGGGATTCAATGTTTCCAACATATATTCTCTTACTCCTCTAAGTAAGACAAGCTTGAATGAATCTTAATCCAAACTGCAATTTTGAGCTCTCTTGTATCTTAGTTGAAATGTTTCTTCAAAGTCTTCTAGAGATTCATCAGGTCCTTGTGCCATTCTAAAAATACCATCCCTTGTATATCTTTCTCTACAATAGTCTCTGTATATTTCATTGAAGGTGTCTTTCATTTGATCACAAGTTGTGATATTATTTCCCGACAAACTCATAAACCATCTTAGAGTTGAATCCTTCAAGGTAGAAGGAAAAGGTTTGAGATTTTTTTCATCAATGGTATAATCGTATGTCTTGCATATAACTGCAAAATCAAACAATAAAGTGTTAGCATTGTCATAAACATGCCCATGAAACTGAGGTAAAAAAGAAGGATTAGTATTTTTTATCTTGGCTTCTCCATCAGATTCACGAATAGGTAACTCAAGGTTATCCATATGAAGCTAAAACAAACCTACAAGATATTTCTATAGGAACTGTGCATTTCTATAGGAGCTACACAATTTCTACAGGATACTCCTATAGGAAGAAAAATGAAGTCTAAAAAAGTAGTGAAAGTCTGTAAAAGTATTGACACAGCTATATTATAAAATAAATGAAGTGAATCTATGATTCTTAGCCTTGGGAGGCACCTAGGAGTTCTCCAAAAGGTTATTGAACATTTCTACAAGATGTTGCTACAACTATCCAGTTAGTTGAAATCTTAACAGAAATGGAAATTTATCATGCAAAGCTAAATCTAAATTCAATAGATAATGAAACACTATCTAAACACCAAATAATATGCAATAAAACTACAAAAATAGTAAAAAGGGTCATTGATCCCTCTTGGATGGGCCCTACCCAATAAGCACAAGAAATCTAAAAGAAACTTTAATGGACTAAAGGAAAAACCATTTTATTTCATAAATATCAGTAGTACATTAATAACATCAAAGTTATTAGTCTTCAACAAAAACTCTTGAAGAACATCTCCATACAACGCTTCTCCAAAAATTCATTATATATCTCTCTCTTAGACTAGATGACTATATATAACTAGAGAGTTCGACCTCCCTTCCTAAATCGAGGAGAGTTATGAGTAAATGAGTGATATCAACCCTTTACATCTGTATTTTTGAATTGGTGTTGATCATAAGTGGTCATAAATGCACGAGGAGCACTTTTGGAGGTAGGTGTAGACAATTTCCCTTGATCTTTGGTTGGAAGCTCACTCGAGGGGAAAAATCCCCTTTTTCTAGGAGTTTGTCTCCCTTGACTCCTGTAGTTTGACCTGGTTGGTGGAACACATGCCTTTTTACAAAAACATTAGTTCAAAAAAGTATATTATACATACAAATCCACCTCAATCATAAATTCATTAAGAAGCTTACAAAATACCCATGACTGACCATTAAATATAGTCAAAAACAAAAAATAAGTCATTTTGTGGTGGAAAAATATGTTAAAGATGATCCTTTCGAATGTACAATAATGAGGCTCATTAGTAGGGATTAGGATTGCAACCCTGCAAGAAAAACGCACAACAAGAAAATACAACAGATATTGACCAAGAGAAGCACTAGCTCAACTTCAATAAAATGAGTAGTGTCGACGTCAATTGGAGGGATGAAACCTTCCTATTAGAAATAAAAAAGATCAATAAGACCATGGTGGGTTTCAATCCAATTGAAGGTAACATGGATACAACCCCACTCATTGTGGTGAAAAATACATTGGATGGAATATATGTGGGTCCCAAATAACACAACATATAGGGTGAAAGAAACAGGAGTATGGTAATAGGGTACCACCCATCCATGACATTGAAAAGAAAACTCATCTATATATCAATCACAAGAGGATATATACAACTTGCTATCGTCATCACTATTGACTTGGACATAGGTGAACTTTCCTCATCTCCAAGAAAGAACCCATATCTTCTGAATCTAATTTCAACAGGATTCAACATATGAGAATGAGAAACATGCACCATAAATTACAACCCTGTTAGGATGTCAGTTACAATACTTTCAGCCAAGCACATTGAATTACCAACCCAAAGTACCAAAATCATTAGTTCCAACTACATATGTCGAAGAAGATACATATTAATTATATTTGTTGTAAATTTTTGGGGATTTAAATTTTTGAGATTTTGTGTATTTACAATCCCCTCCTTATTTGGGACAAGTAAGGATTTGAGGGTGGCGGAGAATTTGGAGGGCGTAGTTGACTAGTAAACTAGGACAATCAATTGACCAAATATAATATGTCAATTGAATGTAGATAAAAGACAACTAGTTAGTTGAGTCGGTCAATCGATGGGAAAACATTGTCTGACTAAGGTAGTTAGAGAAGCTGTAACTATGTGGCACTGATACCAATGCATAAATAGATATGATCATATGATGTAATTGGTGGTGATTGATTTCTTATAATAAAATACTACCTATTGCTTGTTCCACTACTACTTTTCTCCTTTTCTTCGTTCTATGTATACATTCTTGTATATTACTTATAGAATGATTCTATATATTATATTTTTTTGGCGTCATATATTCCCAAGCATGCTAGACAAATTCCCTTACAAATGTTATAATATTGAAGACGTAAATAGAGATACATGTACATGGAAGGAACTTAAAGAGAAAATTATTAAAAAAAATTTCTTTGATCCAACAAAAGTTCACTTATAAGACACAAACCTAGAGCATAGAAATTGTTTAGATAAGTAAATGAAGCATACACATGAAGGGTTAATGGAAATAGAACTTAACTAAAAAATAAAACCCATCGATCAAGATAAAAAAACTCAACCACAAGTCAACTAACTACGTGGTAAATCAACCACATTCATTACATGCCATTAATGAAGCATTCCACCAAAATGATGATCACATTAATTAACATTAAAGTAGATTACACCAAAATTCTATAAATATCACCTTCATGCATAATGAAATATTCACATAAATTAAATTTCCTAAGTCTCAAGGTAGAGAGAAAAAAAGAAGTTTCATTCAGTATTTACAGATCCCTAGACTAGGAATTGAATAAAAAGTTACACAAAGGATTGGTACTCCATCAAACGTTGAAGGAACCATGTTACACAATATTAAAGAAGCAATATTAGTAGCTAGAGGAATGAAGTCGAAAGTAGGAAACCAAACCAAAAATAGTTTTGATAAGTAACAACCATTAGGATTGAATTCCTACAAGAACAACAACCAATAAGCAAATTTGTAAGATATTGATAAGGAGAAGCATTTCCTCAACTTCAATAAATTGAATAGCATAGAATACAATTGGAGGAATGTAACCCTCCTATTTGAAATACATAACATTGTTATTCCCGTGGTGAGTTTCAATCCGATTGAAGGTAACATGGATACAAACTCCATGCATTATGGTGAAAAATACATCGGAGGGCAAAGATGTGGGTCCCAACCCACACAAGCTTTGGGGCAGAAGTAGTGAGAGTGGTAATGGGGTGCCACCCGTTGATTAAATCAAAATAATGTTCATATATATCAGTCATGTGAGGATATCCCACTACATGCGGTCATCACTATTGACTTGGTCATAGGTCAAATTTCCCTAGCTTTGAGAAATAACCCATATCTTGTGAATCTAATTTCAATAGGATTAAACATAGAAGAATGGGTAGTATGCACCACCAATAGCCTTTTTAGGACTTCAGTTAAAATATTTTCAACCAACCATGTTGAAAAAACGACTTGAACTATGAGAAGTATCATTTCTAGCAACTTATGCCCAAGTAGAACCATATTAAGTATAATTGTTGTAAAATTTTGTGGATTTCAATTTTTGAGATTTTGTGTAATTCCAAACTCCCCCTTCTTTGAGACAAACAAGGCTTCAAGGGTGGGGGAGATGTTGGAGGTCCTAGTCGACTAGTCAACTAGGTTACTTAGTCATCTAAATGTAATATGTCAGTTAGTTGTAAAGAAAATATGACTAGTTAGTTAAATTGATCGATCGACGGGACAAGTCTACTGACCAAGGTAGTTAGAGAAATTGTAAATACTCACCACTGATATAAATGTATAAATATATGTGATCATATGATGTAATTAGTGGTGATTGATCTAGTATAATAAAATTGAACCTATTGTTGGTTCCACTACTATTTTTCTCCTCTTCATCCCTCTATGTATGCATGATTTCATTTTACTTATTGATTGCTTTTCTATATTATATTGTGTGTCTACACTATTTCTTTTGTAATCCCTTATATTACGATAGGATCCATTAAATTGATCATGGTTTAGGTCATATCAATTTTTCCTAACACTGTTTTTTCCTCCACCTACCAATAAGACAAAATGTTCTTGATGTCATTGTCATGATGAGATTACTCAACAAATCTAGTAATCATATACTTTTTATGTTGGTGGAGTTTATAATATTTTTCAAGTTTTTATTCTTGATAAGAGGCTATATATTTTCCTTCATCATTTAACATAGTTCTATTATCAATGCATGTATGCTTTATCACCCATTCAATATATTTTGAACATGGAATAATTGTGGTATTTACAATGGTGGTGTGTAAATTAGATATTATAATTTTTATAATCACCAAATCATTCATGTTTATCATAGTGGGGTCACTATGTAGAACTACTCCTAGGGTGGGCCTAAACAAGTTTGACGTATCTCTCCCATTTGGATGGTTCACCTAGATGGAACATTACATTTACTTCTAGGACATTACTAATCACATGATGAAAATCAAGCTAGGGGTCTTGAATCTATATCCAAAATCATGGAAATGGTGGCAATGACATAAAAAAAAATGTAGGCTATATCACATGGATTCAATTTTTTAATATGTCTATGAACATTTTTGGAACTATACTTACTATTTGGGGAAGCTTAAAAAGTTATTCCAAATAGGAACGATCATATATATTATGGCATCCTTTGATATGTTATCTATCCCTATAGATAACTTAACATATTATTTCGATAAATAATGTATCATTAGTGGCATCAGGGAAGATATTATAGCACAATCTAGAATGCAATGCCCCATTATGCGGTTGTAAGTGACACAAAGGGATATAGAAGCATAGATAGTGATCAATGCACAAACAAAAAAACAACCTTCATTTTTTGCACTTGTCCTCACAAGGTTACTTCCCCAAGTGTAACTCCTACTCATCCCTTGAAATTACAAAGGCTATCTCCAGTGTAAATGGGAGATTTTCATAGATGAGGAATCTTCTAAAATTTTGATGAAAAATGTTCTCCAGGTCACCGGTGTAAACAAAAAATATTGTTCCAAATTTATATGATCACCCATTCCCTATAAAAAGACATAATTATCGACAAGACACTGGAGTTACAAGTTGAAGACACCAACACTCAAACTCAACTCCATATAGAACATTCATTCTCTTATGAAGAACCACTTATCGCCTTATGTGTATTATCAGGTATTTCAACTCCAAAAACCTTGAAACTCATGGGTTACATCAAACACTAGAAATTCATAGTCCTAGTTGATAGTGGAAGTACTCACAATTTCATTCAAAAAAGGGTGTAAGAATAAACCCATTGTTATGTACACCTGGTTTCCAACTTTTGAATCATAGTCACAATAGAGGTATGATGAAATGTGGGGGAAGATATGAAAATGTTAGACTCCATATGGGAGACTATCAGCTCAAAACCCATCTAGTTTTGATTGATATGGGGGGGTGTGGTATATTATTGGGGGGGAAATGTCTATGTACATTGAGACCATTCACCATGGATTTCAAATACTTCTATATGAGTTTCTATAAATAGGGTCATGTACACACCCTTCAAAATTTTCAAATAGGCTCTCCTGAAATAGCCAACTCTCATCGTATGGAAACGTTATTAAAGAAGGTACACTCTGGAATTATTTCCCAATTTAACTCCATATATATTATGGATAACCCCACAAAAGAAATCCACCCAGACTTAGAGCTAGTCCTTGAAAAACATCATTAGGCATTTCAGACAACAAAGGGTTTACCCCCTTCTCGACGTGAGCATGACCATGACATGTAAATGTACATCCTTATCGCCATCGTTTTCCATAAAATAATGAAATATAAAAAATCGTTCAAAAGATATTGGAGGTAGGGGTCATTTGTCTAACTACAATCCCTTACTCATTGCCAGTAGTCATGGTATTAAACAAGGAAGGAACTTAGCGCACATTTCCTAATTTTTGGGTTCTTAATAAGTTGAAAATCAAGGAAACATTTCCCATCCCTATTGTTGACGATCTCCTTCATGAACTTCATCAAAAAACATTTTTCACTAAGCTTGATCTACATTTAGAATACCACCAAATTAGGATGAAAGGGGAAAAAATCCAAAAGATGAACTTCATAATGCACAAGGGACATTATGAGTTTCTAGTGATGCCTTTAAGAATTTTTAATGCTCCATCAATGTTCCAAATCCTCCTGAACAATATCTTCAAACCCTTCCTGCACCGTTTTGTGCTAGTATTCTTCGATGAGATCTTGATCTACAATAAAATATGGGAATCACACATAGATCATGTTGATAAGTCCTTGCAACCGTTGAGATACAACCAATTATTTTTGAAGCACTTCAAAGGTGATTTTGGGGATCATGAGGTTGAATATTTCAGTTGCATTGTAAGTTAGGAGGGTGTATGACTTTATCCTAAGAAAGTGGAAGCTATGCAAGTTGTCCTTGTCCCAAAATACTAAAATGCAAGAGGATATTATCAGGGATTACATGATGCTACAAGAAATTTTTGAAAACGTATAGAAAAATTATAGCTCCCCTAAATTCACTCCCTAAAAATAATGCCTTTGTTTGGAGTGGTAGCAACATATGCCTTCACTTATTTAAATAAATCCATGTGTACTACTCTAGTATTAGAAGTACCTAAATTTAATAATACATTTGTCTTGGAATGTGATGCTTCAAGGAGAGTTATTGGAGCAATATTAATGCAAGAAGGATGTCCCTTGCAATTTACTAATAAACCATTGTGTGACTACAATTTGGGAAAACCTAGATATGAGAAGGAAATGATGGCCATCCTTCATGCAGTAGAGACTTGGCACCCATACCTCATATGGAGAAATTTTTAGATTAGGACTAGTTGTCATAGTCTAAATTACTTGCTTGAACAATGATTTTCTTCATTGTAGCAACATAAATGGGTCACAAAGATGTTGGGGTATGATTATGAGATCATATACAAGAAGGGTACATAGATTGTTTTGATTGATACTTTATCTAGACAATTCTTGGAGGATGGGTCACTCTTTGAATAATAATTACCAATCCTAGGATGGATCAAGGAGGCCCACAAGGAATGTATATAAAATGATACTTTAAGTAAACTGATCCAAATCCTCCAGGTAGATCCCAATTCACCTAAACATTATACATGGAAACAAGACACGTTGTGGTGTAAATAACACATTGTTGTCGAAAAGGATTTGGAACTAAAATAATTAGGATTAAAGGAGATACGTTCATAACCAATAGATGGTCACTCTGTATTTCATAAAATCTATGAAAAGACTAAGCATTCATTCTTTTGGTACGACATGAAAATAGATATCCAAAAATTTGTATCATCCTCTGACACTTGCCAAAGAAATAAGGGGGAGGCAATGAAGATATCAGGGGAATTGCAACCATTACCATAGAAAACAAATCAATCATCATGATGGTTGTTGATCATCTTTCAAAAGCTTCTCACTTTTGTGCCTTATTTCATCCTTTCAATCCTTCCTTAGTGGCACAGGCCTTTATGGATTGACTCCTTAAGCCACATGGTATAACCACTTCCATTGTATCATATGAGGACCCCAAATTCACCAAAACATTTTGGGATGAATTATTTAAACTTCAAGGTACATAGCTAAATATGAGAATTATAACGTACCCATGACCCCACTTGGGAACTATCCCTAAAACCCAACTTCTGAAAATTAATGAATTTATGAATTTTCTTTAAATCCATCCCGTTAAAAATATGATATGATTTTTTAGATAATATTCCCAACATATGAGCACATATGCATTCCTAACAACATATAATTCTCAATCATATTTATAAAAATTATTCCATAACATAATTAACCGCATAAAAACATCATAAACATATAAAAGGACACTTATATTTTAATGAAAAACACCAACTAGCTATAGACTTCAGGCGTTCCTCCTAGCCATAGACTCTATTTTTTGTTCACTCTCAACAAAAGGTCAATCCTAAGCTAGTGTTATAAATACACCAAGACAAAGGATACCTAAGAAAAACTAAGGTCCAATAATACACAATTTTAGGACAACATGATGCAGGAGCATCCCTTCACGTCGACGAATGCGCCAACATGCCAGCACACAAATGTGCAATAAAGAAAGGGAGAGGCATTAAACCTGCCATTTTTAAATTTGAAATAATCATATATGGATTATTGTGTTGTAAGTTTTAAAATGCCAAGCCATACCTTTGTATAGGTAGTGGTTGGATTTCAAATTAAGGGTTGCTTGTAACAGGCCTAGGTTGTAGTCAGGTTTAGGAAAACATTTATGAAAAATTCAATGTAATAGATGAGGTTAGGTGAGAGAGGACGAGCTGACAGAGCCCCTCTTTTGTAAGGAGATTTGGTATCAGATTTTATAAGGCAGATAGGAAGGCTAACATAGAGGTCAGGGTAGAGAGGCCTTTGGAGATAGAAGTTCCGAGATAGAGAGCTTGAAGGAATTGGAACTTTGTTAAAGTCCAGTTTTGTAAACATCTATATAGACACACAGATAAAATAGAAAAGTCATTTTTCTTTCATATCGTATGTTTATGTGTTTCATGAATGAATGTTGTAGATGTATGTTAAGTTTCATTTATAGTAGGAAGATAGATTTCACTTATCTTCATTGAGTTCGTAATATCGCTCTAGATTCTTTAGGCTGTGCAAGGAGTGCACAACATAACACTTGAGGTTCTGTAGCCAGCGCAAGGAGTGTGCATTTGAACTTTGTGGAGTCAGAAAATAAGTTTCCAGGAGGGCACACCAGAGTTATCACAAACTCAAGGGGGAAGCCTCAAGGTTATTGACCACCTTGGAGGAGAGACTGTGCAGGGGAAGGCATAGAGAGACAGAATCACTGAGGATTTTGTGAAGCTCTCCCAGGTGGGCATTGGGCGAGTGCAAGGAGTGCACGAGAAGAACTCTATTTAGAGTTTAGAGAGAAGATAAAACTACTGAAGGTTCTGTAAAGCTCTGTCAAGAGGGCATAGAGCAAGTGCAGGGAGTGCATCGGGGAACTCTATTTTGAGTTCTGTGAAAAGATAATTGTCTAAGGAAAGACACTTACAGAGTTGTTGAACACTCTGTAGGATCATCAAGGTGTTCTTGAGAAAGAAGTTTCTAGGAGGGCACTTACATCCTGTCAAGGAGAGAAAAGGGACATAGTTCCTGAATACGCTAGAGGGATACCTATGAAAGGATTTCACTAGGCCAACACTTGGATGAAGTATTGAGAAACAACCATCGGAAGGCTAGTCGAAGCGCAAGGAGAACATGCAGAGAGAACTTGTTTCAAGTTCCAAGATCAGGAGGTTGAGTGCAGGAGTGTGCCAAGAGGAGCACCAGAAGTCTTCTGAAGAAGGAGCTGAAGGGCTGAGTCCCTTAGAGACTGAGCCAACTGAAATCTCATAAGAGATAACGTAAGGAGTGTGTGAGGGTGGACTTATTGCAAGTTCCAAATTTCAGGAGGAGTAGCGTGGAGCTGCACACAAAGAACATGAGAAATTTGAAGACCGAGACCTTCGAACGACTCAAAAATCTTCTAAGTCAGAAGATCAAAGTTCAGGAGAGTTAGTGCCAAAGGATTTGTCTAGGACTCGTTAAGGAGCTGAACGGATGGTAGAGAGATTTCAAAGAGGAAGCATTGATAGATGCAAGTCGTTGGATGAAGCCAAGTTGAAAGGAGGATAATGATGGGATCCATTCCAATCTCAAATCTCGGGAGGAATAAGAGCCGTCGATTCATAAGATATTTGAACCATTGGTTCATTTCGCAGGATCAGATATCGGGAGTTGGGGGGAAAAAATCCCTTAGTTTCCAAAGTTGAGGCATGCGAAATCATGATTTGATCGCAACCCTATATCGTGGGAGGATATGGACCCTCTGATCAGAGTCCAGACATGCGAGAATGTGCCTGGGAGAGGATATCAGATCTGGACCATTGGATTTGAGCACGTGGACCAACGGTCGTTTGATCTAGAGAAAGGTGCACAACAGAAGTTCTGAAATGATTGGAACTGTCCATTTTCAGGAGGACAGGTGGAAAAAGATCAGGGGTGTTCGTGTGACTGGACATTGGGAGATTTGTGAGGATCAGAGGAGAAAACTCATGAAGGGAGGAGTCATGAAATCGTTCTGAATCGTTGGATTCGAAAGGACATGTGGCAGAGATCCACACACACACCGGAGGATTGGGCACCGAGAGATTAGAGGTGAAGACAAGAGAAAGTTCACGAAAGGAGAATTCACAAAATAATTAGGACCATCCATTGAAAAGGATGCATGGTGAGAAACCAACATTTCACTGACTTGCAACTCAAAGGAGTCAAAGGGTGGAGTTGTTAGAACTCTTGAATCACTATATTGCGATTCAATCAAATTCATTGGATCATGGGGGTTGTGGGCCATCGATCTGGAGAATCGGTGCTTTGAAATTTTGGGAATAGAAGGTTCGAAGGATAGAACCATCCCAAAGTCCTGAGTTGTGAAGTCTTGACTTCACGAAGGAGGAACGTGGATAGTAGGTTTGCGTGATAGTGAGAATCGTTGATCCAACAATAGGGAGAATTTTGGCATTTCATGGAATGGAGAGTTAGAGTTGGCTCATGTAGAATATCCCGATATGAGAAATCACGATTTGATCATAGTCATCAATCGAGGGAATGAGTGTGGACCATCGATCTGCTGCAGAGTAGATTTCAAGGTTTCGGGGATTGGAAGATCTGAGGCAAGGAGTCTTTTGACTTCGTCAGTCGCGAAGTCTCGAAACGCTTTGAGGTTTGGCCCCAAGTCATAGCGAGGGTTATATGATTGAGGCATAAGGGAGGAGCCAGAAATCTGTTAGCCCATTTCAAGTTTTTGGGGATTGAAGGAGTCAGTAGTGACTCATACGTCGAAGTCCCAAGGTCGTGAAACATGATGGGTTCCTTTTGGGTAAGGCCTGTGGTCACAGCCAATGATCACTTGGGGGTGAAGCTTGCACTTGGTGCTTGTTCGCACAGGGAGAGTTTCATAAAAGTACATGTGGATTTGTTTAATAGAGGTTCCAACAGGGACCAAAGAGCTATTACAGCTCAAGGATGGAGAACGATCCAGTGAGCGGGAGGTCGCAGACCCCTGAAGGGGAGGGGGGATACACCAAAACACAATGGAAGTAACTACAAAAGTAGTTCCACCTCATACCCTATCATTCTCCATATTTTTTCCCATCGTAGGAACTATACCCATTCATTTCCCAACATTCCTTCAGTGGTTCTTCCTCCCTTCCAAGGCTTCAACAATAGGTCATCAAAAAGTCTCCAATTTCTATGGATCTTGGAACACCATGATCCTCCCAAGAGTTATGGCACCCACTAAACCAACACATAGGAAACCTATTCCTATAAATTCTCTCACCCAAAGATAATTTTCTAGAGGCCTAACAACCTACTTCTTAAAACCCAAACCACCAAGGAATTACAGGGTTACAATGTTGCCAATATTACTATGGCTTCTTCCCCTCACACTCTATAGGAAAAATTTAGAATGATAGGCTGAATGAGAGAATTACACTAATCCCACCCTTTAAATATGCATGTGCCCATCTTGACACATGGAACACAAAGAACTACCTAATCCTCCACTTGGTGATTTGTTCCTCCACTAAGGAACTTACGATAAAATTGTATCATAATACTTATGACATTAGAAATATTTTATTATATTTCCTTGGCTTAAGACCCCCTGACTTAGCCCATTTTATTAATCCCTTAGCTCCCTTTCTATCTCATGGAGTCTTATCCCCCCATATTCATTCGTCTAACTTGGTCTTTAGTAGTGATGTATTTTATTAATATATTCAAGTGGTGACAATTTATAAATCTAGGCTCACTAGCCTTATATCACATATGCACTCTAGCCAAAAAATATATATACATAGGCACTTTGGCCCAAAACATCTTGGATGACCATCCTATAAAACGTATGTACATTAACAACTTCGGTTTCAAGTTGGGGTTTAGCTTGGGGGTATTACATTCGAGTCCCCCTTATTTATGCATTATCCTTAGTGCATTATATACACATGTACAATCCAAATTCTTCAAAAATCTTTAAAATGATGCGGGTACTCCTCCCGCATGGAATACACATTCTCCCATGTTGAATTCTCAAGATTGTAGTAGGTACATTATGATTTTTCAAGATCTATGGATCAATTCCAGAGTACTTTTACCTTCATGTCCAATATGCACATTGAATGGACCTGAAAGTTGCCCCCATGATCCACCTGGTTCACATTCCAATCAATTACATGATTATCACTAGGCACACAATTTTTAAGAAAAGACACATGAAACACATTATGTATGCACACATATGTAGGAAGTGCAAGCATGTATTCAACATGACCAATATGCTCCAGGATTTCAAATTGTCTACAATATCTTGTTGTCAAATTTGGAAAGCTCCCCTATTTAAGTGAACTCTTATTATATTTCACTTTCAAAAAGACATGTTTTCCCACTTTGAATTCTTTGAGTGTTCTTCCTTTCCCTACATAACTTTTATGTCTATCTTGTGCATCCTTTAAATTATTCTTTATTTTCACCATCTTCTCTTACACTTCTCTAAGAAATTCCATCTCAACCACTGCTCTATATGCTGGGTTGTACCACATCACTAGTGTGTTGCACTTTCTATGATATAATACTTCAAATGGGATCATCTTTAAATATGTTTGGTACCCATTATTATAATAAAATTAAACTAAATGTAGATAACACTCCCATTTTGATGGTTTATCCTTCACATACATCCTCAACATATCCTCAATCACATGATTGACTCTCTTTATTTTCCCATCTGACTATGGGTGATATGTTTTGCTAAATTTTAAAATTGTCCCAAATCCTTTAAATAATCCTTTAAAATTTGATGTGAATTTAGTGTCTTTGTCAGAAAAAAATGCCTTTAGGCACACCAAGCAGCCTAGAAATTTATCTCATGTAAATCTCTGCAATTTTAGCTTCCTTGCTTCACTAGAATAAAATGAGAAACATTATATAGCTTATCGACCACCACCGTGATGGAATCATGTTGCCTCACTATTCTGGGCAGCTTGGTGATAAAATCAGTTGTTATAACTTCCCATTTCCACTTAAGAATAGGGTATGGTTGTATAAATCCATCTATATGTCTATGCTAAACCTTTACCTTATGCAAATGTAGACATCTATCTATATAATCAACCACGTATTTCTTCATACCCGGTGAAACGTATTCACTCTTTACATATCTAGTGGTTTTTTAGTATCGGCGATGCCCAACATAAGGAACACTATGAATTTCTCTTAGAACTATATTTTCCATCTTCTGATATTTAAGAAAATATAATATGACCCTATACATGAGGATTCCATCCTCTCTCAACTCATAATATTTAATTTTTTGCTAAAAATTACCTTACTGCAATGTTTCTTTTGTTTGTAGATCATGTTGATCTTATTTTGCAATTTCCAAAATTCTATCATTCAAATCAAATTGTACACGATAATGGTTGTAGCATGTATCTCATGCACCCTCCTACTAAGTGCATCATCCACTTTGTTCTCTTATCCTTTGATATTATTTATATCAAAGTCATACTCATTGATGAGTTCTATCCATATAATTTGTCTGACATTCAATGTTGGTTATCCAAACAATTATTTCAAACCACAATGGTTTGTCATTAACTAAAATATTTTTCCCATATGATAATGACTCCACATATTTAAGGCATGAACTATGGCTTCCAACACTAAGTCATGTGTTGCACAATGTCTCTCATGTTCTTTCAACTTCCTTAACTCATACCAAATAAAATTCCCATTTTGCATCAGGAATCCACCAAGACCTTCCTTGCATGCATCAATGCACACAATAAAATCCTCATTTGGATAATATATCTTCAATATTGGTGAACTTCTCAATAAATTCTTCAAGTGTTGAAAACTTTATTTACATTCAAAGGTCCACTCAAATTTCACACCTTTCATTTACAAAGAAGCGATTAGGTGTGAAATATTTGAAAAAACTTCAATAAATATTCTATAATATCTCGCAAGTCCCATGAACGATCTTAACTCTGAGACATTCTTTGGTGTTTTCCATCCTCTAATGTATTTATCTTCTGAATATCCACTGCAATCCCTTCTTCTAAAATAATATGGCCCAAATAATGAATCTACTCCTCATAAAATGAGCAGTTTCTCAACTTTGCATATAGTTGATGCTCCCTCAATACCTATAACACCATACTTAATTGTTTCTCATGCTATTCTTCAAACTTATAATAGATAAGTATGTCATCCAAGAATACAATGAAAAAATTATCCAAGTGATTTCTAAAAGTACCATTCATCAAACACATAAAGGAAAATGCTGCATTTGATAACCCAAATGGCACCACTACAAATGCACAATAGACATACCTTGTTCTAAATGTTGTCTTGCTGAAATGGTATTCTTTAATCATCACCTAATGGTACCCTATACTAAGGTCAATCTTGGATAATATCTTTTCATCTTTCAACTGATCAAAAATATCATATATTCTTGGTAAAGGATAATTTTTTTTATGGTCACCTTATTTAGCTACCTGAAATCAATGCATAGACTGAAGGTTTTATCCTTCTTCTTCACAAATAGCACTGAGGCACCCCAAGGTGACACACTTGGGAATATATACACCTTCTTCAAAATCCCCTCAAGCTACAATTGTAATTCTTTCATCTCTAGTGTTCTCATCCTATAAGGAGTATTGAACACTAGGGAAGCTCCAGACAACAAATTAATGTAGAAATCTATATCTCTCTTCAGTGGAAACCATGATATCACTCTAAATACATCCTCATACTATTTAAATCCTGGATTATCTTCAATACTTGGAACTTTATCTTTATTTTCCTCTTCGATATGGGATGCATAAATTTGGCATCCTTTCTTGAAGCTTCTTTTGATGTGTGAGGATGAAATTTCTCTAATAGATACTTCCCTTCGAATACCCTAAACTATTCTCAAGTTTCGTTCCTCATCAAGACAAGTTAATGCTCTATTGTAACAATCCAGGACAACATGATGGATATCCAACCAATCCCTACAAATTAGGAAATCATATGAATCCAATGGTGTGATATTCAAATATTCCTTTGTGCTCAGTCCATTCATGTCAATTGGACAATCCTTAACCAAGTCATTGATTCTTCTTTTAGCTCTTTGTGGCTAGGTGAACCAACCAAGATTTTCCATGTTTTATTCTTTTCAAATGAAATATCTTAACAATATTAGGATCTATGTAGATATGGATAGCTCTTCAGTCAATTAAAATGGATATGGGATGATTATCAATCTTACCTTCTACTTCAATCATATGAGATTGATGTTTTTTTTTTTTTATCAATGGATGCATAAATCCTTGGCATGATTTTGCGAATGTATTCAACTGTATAATCCTATTGTACATTGTCAAAAATCCTCATTATTTCTCCTCTATGAGGTAAATCGCTATACATATGATCTCCCTCACATCCATAACATTTTATAGGCTATTTCCTTGTCCTTTTTCTAGATTATTATATCATTTTGGGTTCATTTTGAGATGGTTTTCCATGAGAAATATTTTTGAAGAATGGTTTCTTATACCATTTCTTTCTCTGATTCATATTACCTTTATTATTCTCAACCAAATATCTTTGAAAGGTTGATCCCCATTTATGTTGATAATAAAGGAACTTGGTTATCCTTATTCCTTCCTCCAACATCTTGGGGTCATCATACTATATCTTATCACTGAATATTAAAGGTATCCCACATAGAAATATTTCAATATTCACCTTCTCATTTTTTATGAAGTCAACATACCTCAAAAAAGCTAAGAATATCCTCTCATAATCATCCATGGTCATTCTCCCAAGCTTGATTTCAAATAAATCCTTCATCTTCTTATCGTAATAATTATTGGTCAGGTACTTCTTTTGAAAATGATTTTTGAACTGTATTGAAGTAATCTTATTCTTATCATTGTGCTATAATTGCATGAGTTGGTCTGACCACATTGATTATTTTCCCTTTAGTTGGCAAATTGCAATTCTAGCTTCTCCTTGTGAGGAATAATTGTGCAATTGGAAATATTTCCTCATTCCCAACATCCAAGCCTCTATGTATTCATCTTTAATATTCTCACCATCAAATTTAGGAGGCTTAATATTCTTGAAATTTCCATATAATTCATCTACTCCAAACCTTATTCTATCATATCTGACAGGGGATAGACTTGGGATAATTTTCGACTTTGAAAATACATGAGCTCTAGTAGTTGAGTTCCTTGGTGATCGATGATTATTATGCCTACTATAACTTCTAGAGTTCCTGGTACTTTCAACATCTTCTTTTCTAGTATGAGGTATGTTCTCTTCTTCCTTCCTTGAATCATATTCCTTATCCATCCTCTGCAACATGTTCAATATTTGGAACAACTGAACATTGATGTTTTTATGATCCTCCTAAACTCTCATAACTCTTTCATTATCTGTTATCTATCTCCACACATCTATCTGTAGAATTCTCATCATATCTACTAAACCTATATCTTATTCTTTGCATTCTCTATGTCCATTTGATTCAGTCCCTGCATTACCCAAGATGATATACAACCCTTTGAATTCCTCTTCATTTTTGTAAGTTATATATGCATCCTCCATGTATCTGGTTCTCTTCTAAGTTTACTTTTCTCTATCACTACTCTTAATTCTGCAATATGTGCATGAAACAATTTTTTATATGAAAACAATAATTCAAAAGTTCTAGAAATTTATGTACAATTCTTCCCTTTAAGTGCACCAAAAATATTTCTTTTGATTCCTTGTGAATTTTTCTACTCAAATCATAGTTCTGAGTGCATATGTAGATTCCTCTATCCAAGTTCTTTCCAATGACTATTTGCTTTCTCAATTATGAGTTTTGAGCATAAATTTATAGTCACATGAATATTGCTACTTTACCCCTTTTGTACACCTTTCATCAGGGTGTAATTATTACCAAACACCAACTTATAGCACATGTAGAGGTAAATATTTCAAGAATTAGGGAAACATTTTTATGAGGCCCAAATTGTACTAATGACATGGAATTCATAACAACTCTCATATTATCAATCTAATGCTCCAGTTAAAAATGCAACAATATGGAAATGACAACTTTGTCCTTTTATTACTCTTTTTTTTCAGACATAGAATTTTTAGCCAAACTGGCTATCTCTCAATCTATGCATTTCTATAAAAAGTTCACTAATAAATCCGATGCTCTAGTAAAAAACCACAACAATCTAGAAATGACAACTTTATCATTTTTTACTCCTTTTTCCAAAGTTAGATTTTTTAGCCAAACTGGTTATTTCCCAATCTGTGCATTTCTAGAAAAAAATCGCCAAGGTAACGTTATCTGGCTTGATGAGTATACAAAATGTTGAGTAAATTAAATTTTCCAGTTTTGAGATATAGGATTACTTTTTCTCCTCTCAAAATCCCAAAAATACCTAAAAATTGGCCCAAAATAATGGATTTTCCCTACTTTGGAATTCCCACTACAAACCCCTTATATTTTAGCCAATTCCTTCGTTGCGTATTTTCAAGTCTACATTTTGAATTCTCTCTACAATTTTTCATCTTAATTTGGATCTCGGTCATTGAACTTGACCCAGATATTTAAAAACAATTTTTTATTTTTATTTTTCTAGAAAATACAAGTTGACATGGCCAGTGGCCCTCACTGGAAATTTTGTATATCTTCTCACTAAATACAAAAAACATAAATTTTTATCTCAATTTGAGTTATTCTAGTCTAGTTATGACCAAAATAATAAAATGGCTCTAGATTTAGTTTTTTCTAAATTGTAGGTAACTTTTTCCTACGTGGCATCCCTGCTCAGCTGGTTAATGATGTGGCCTTCTAGGTCCACATGAAACCCTGAGGTGATGGAATGCCAACCTATTGACCACCTTGGTCCTACCTTGTCAACCTTTGACACCTTCCTCCTCCTCTCTTCTTCCCTTATGTTTCCCCTTTCTTCCTTTTCTTTTCTTTTAGTTTACTTTTATCTTTCGAGCCCCAGCATAACCAAATTTCCACTTGGTACAATGTTCGACCTCATATGGGACATGGGTCCCACCTCTTATACCATCCTTCTACCTGGGGCTCATGCATTTTTTGCGGTGATGGGAAACTTCAATCCCACACCTTTACCTCTGAGGCGCAACATGCACGCTCCCATATCTAATGGTGGAGGATGATTCGAGATGATAGATGATTGTTGGTTTATTTTAGAGATTAAAGTAATAGGATTTTATTGATATAAAATACTATGATACCACCAAACCATCATATGTATACGTGTCAGATCCACGTTCATTTTCAAAGCTTTTTCATTTTTTTTCAAAATGTCTCACAAAATCTTAGAAACCACTTGTGATATTGGGATGCCCCTAACACCACTAAGCTACACTATGGAATTGTACATCATCATTTCCATGCCACCTTCCATGTTCCCCCCATGTCATGATGACGTCGCCATACGTAAAATCCCCAATTTTTTAAATTTCCCAATTTTTCAAAAATGAATAAATTTGAAATTTTTTCCTTGGACACCATGGAAGCTCTAAAATTAAGCTTCTTAGGGTCAATTTTGTCCCTATGCATGTCAATTCGATATTCCCATGTTGAATCCTCAATGAAATTTACTTCATAAATTGGGTTTTTGTCCAATTTCACCCCAATTGTTCTACAAATTCCAAAATACAACCAATTATAGGTATAAAAACAATCAATCAGAGGTTGAAATTTGGAATTTTAACCCTATGAACTCAAATTTAAAAAATTTACAGGTAATTTCCCCAACGTTTGCCTAGAATTTTTGACAAACAATTACTAGACATCCTCTCAAATTTAAATTTTCAAATTTAGACTTTAGTGTGTTGTCTCTGGGCCATGCAGGCTCGGTGTTTAACTTGTGGCCCTTATACCACATTGTAAGGTAACTAGGACCCCACCTGGGTGATGTCACTAAAACCTAACTTTTGAAAATTACTTAATTTTTCAATTTTCTTTAAATCCATCCCATTAAAACTCTAATACTATTTATTACATAATATTCCCTCCATATGAACACACATGCATTCCTAACAACATATAATTCTCAAGAGTATTTATAAAAATCATACCATAATAGAATTAACATAATTAACCACACAACAACATCATAAATGAAAAACATAACACTTATCTTTTAATGAAAATCACCAACTAGATGGAAACCTCAAATGTTCCTCCCAACCATAGACTATGTTATCCATTCACTCTCAACAATAGGTCACCCCTGAGCTCGGGCTATGACTCCACTAGGGAAACGTATGCCTAACCGAATATAAGGTCTATTAGCCTCTTTACCATATACAATCATTAAGTCTAAGTATATCACCTTTATTTATTTTACATACTAGGATATAGTTGTTATCCTAAGTATGTTTCTAGATTCCTATATTGTCTCCTCCTACCTTATCTCCTAATGAGGTGTTGATGTGAGAACAATTGAGGTGGTTTCATTATTGTATTATATATTTGTATCATTAATATGAATACACTGTTAAGAATTATGGCTTGAGGCCTTTTCCACCAATTCTCTTGTCCTAATATTCTTATGCTCAATTTATTCAATTGGTATCAGAGCATGATTGATCCTCAATGGTAGTTGTTCATTGGCATTGTGAAAATGTGAAATTCTTATTCTCTTTCTCTTTCCCATCCCAGAGCGATGGTGTCAAAAGCGTTTGTAGGTTTCTTTTTAAATTGCACTGCTACAAAATATAGAGAGGAAGTGAGACGATCTCCATGAAAGAAAGGGGGCTATCCATGAGAAAATTTGCACTCCAGATGAGGAATTTGATCTGTGTGTTTGCATGAGGAGACCTGCACAAGCCCAAATCCGAGCAGAGCATTGAGGAAAAAATCAAAAGCCATTGAAGTTGTTCAAGTAGTCCATGCGTCCAATTGGTCCACATGCGATCTATTCATAATGAAGCATTACCTGCAGTGATATGGAATGTAGATATAGAGCACAACTCCATGCATAGCTGGAAGGAGGAAAGGAAATGATGCAAACAGACAGATCTGGTATGCATGTTCCTGTGATTGTAAAATTATTTTAGATCTCTGCTACAAATCGATTTATTTGCCTTGATCCTATTTAATAAGTCCATGGATCCGATTTAAGGGCCATGGGAGCACCCAAACATTGTATAAAATCAATGCTGAGAATTTGTAGTTTGTGCTTATCAAGACAACGATAACACTTTGGCAAATGTTGCAAATTGAATCTGGGTTGTTTTTATTTTTTTAGGTTTGAATATGGGTTCTGTAATGCTAGACATTTAGAATCGAAAAACAGTTCTGTGGTCAGGCCTGTAGCTATCCAAAATCCACAAGAAACGCCCAATGTCGACCATCAACTTCGTAGAAGCCAATATTTCATCATCACAATGAAAATCTCTTTAAGAATTCTGCATGTCCTTGCACCAGCTTGCACCGGTATCAGATTCAGATAGCTTCCACTTTACATTCATCAATAGATGTTCACTGTAGGGAAAATCGCCTTGTATGAAATTTCAAGGTCCAACATAACACAATTTTAGGAAATCCTAATGGAGCAAAATCTAGTAGCAATTCCCTCTCATAACCTCCCATTCCCCACAACTTGTCCCACAATAGGAACTGTGCCCCTTTATTGCCCAACATTTCTTCAATAATACCACTCCCCTTCTCGGTATTTAACAATATGTTGTATAAAAAGTATTTGAGCTCTGTGGCACTTGGAATATAAGATTGATCTCAATATTTATGTCACCCACTACGCTAGCAAATAGGATCTTATTCCCAACAATTCTCTCACCCAAAGAGGATGCTCCACATGCCAGAAAACCCACTTCTTCAAACCCAAACCACCAAGGAACTACAGGGTTGCAGTGCAACCAATATTGCCATGGATTATTCCCCTCATAGTCTATAGGAAAAGGTCAGAATGATAGGTTGAATGAGATAATTATATTAAATCCCCCCTTTAAATATGCATGTTCCCATATTGACACATGGCACAAAAAGAACTAACTAATCCTCCACTTAGGAACTTAGGATAAAATTATATCATAATACTTATGACTTTAGGAATATATGATTATATTCCCTTGGCTTAATCCCCCTTGAATTATCCATTTTTCCTAAGCCTTTAGCCCCATTCCCCTCTCGTGGAGTCCTAGCCCCCCATACTCTTTTGTCTAAATTGGTCTACGATAGTGATGTCTTTTATTAATATATCTGAGTGATACAATTTAAAAATCTAGGCTCAATGACCTTATATCACATAGTCACTCTGATCCAAAACATATATACACATAGGTACTCTGGCCAAAAAAATCATGGCTCACCAACCTATATAAAATATGTATATTTACAACTTGGGATTCAACCTGGGGGTATTACAAGCAATGCATATCATCCTCAAACTGATGGTAAAATATAATTGGTTAGAAAGTTCCTAGAAACCTATTTTAGATGTTTCGCTTCTAAAAAGTCACACCAATGGGAACAATGGCTTCCCCTTGCTCAATGGTGGTACAACACCACTTATCATGGAGCTACAAAAATGACACCATATGAAGTTTTTTATGGCCAAAACCCTCTATCATTTACATCCTATATACCAAGAATATCCAAGGTTCATGTAGTAGATAAAACACTTCACACTAGTGAAGCCATTATCTGAATCCTGAGGGACATCTTGTTTTTGGCACAAGATTCAATGAAACAATGGGACAATGAAAACATATATGAATTTTATTTTAATGAATTTGATCAAGTGTTTCCACACTTTTACTCTTCAAGGTGAGCCATAATTTTTGTAAACTACTAGAGTTCTTTACTCTTCAAAAGTTTCCCATATCTTGTGCCCATATTCCATAATTGTGGTTGTTCAAAACCAAAATCTCTTTTTTGGAACACATGACGAGGATTTATAGATCTAATCCTAAATGTAGTTTGTAAGTCAAAACCATGAATCAATCCGCAAAACAATCGATCTCATTAGTAATGTGTACAACTAATAGTCTCCAAAAGACTCATACATAAAATGATATATCTTGAACCACTAGCTCTATTACCATGTCAGAGAACTACAGGATTAGATAGATCAGAGATATTGGTATTCCAAGTAAAAGGTGGCCTCTAGACATATTTTTACAACACTAAAAACAATTGATCATATCTAAACATACATAGAAGTATAAGAAACAAAAATATTTCCATCCACAACACATATGGCATTCTTTTTTTCCATATATTTACCCACAAGGTCATATTATATAGCACCAACATGTAATCAACTTCATTGGAGTGAGGAATATGATGTCCACTTAAATTGGTGAGGTTAGATAACAAACTTATTGAATTCTACATTGTTCTAGACACAAGTCAATTGCTTTAGTCTAATTTTGTGACAAATTGAATATCTTGTCAACCGCTCAATCAAATTCTCAATTGACTCTCTTAGTTGAGTATTGATTATCGACTGAATATGTATAGAATATAAAAAGGTGTGATGGAAATACTTATCTTGTTGTTACAACATAACGCTTCTATAATGGATTTAATTTGTTTATGAATTTTTCATGAAGCATGCAATCCTTATTTTTTATATGAAAACAATAGATATCTATTTTTTATTCTTTTACTGTCCATTTTTAGATCGTGTCAATGTAGAAAAATGGCCCTCATCTATCACATGGGCTTAACCTATGAAATGACCCAATTAGATCTTTCTTTTTTTGAAATGGTAAGCCCCTTCAATTATGATCCAATACTGATATGTAAGGTAAGATGTTTTGATATTCTCTTTAATATATAAAATTTAATGTAATTAATGGTTGCAAAATTTATAAATATAAATTAAAGTGGGGAAAATGTAGGGAATGAAAAAAAAAGTAAGTTCAATATACAAAATGCATCTAACTAGCTCCCATCTAAAGGAGAAAATAAAAAGAACTATAAATAATAATAGGGAGAATAGTCCCACTACTATAAAAAAATGAACCCAAATTGGATCCTCCCAACTCCCTTTGGAACATAAATGATATAACTACTAACAAGACTTTCCTATCACAAAATAAATTCATGACCATGTGATATATGAAACATGCAAGTAGGGATTTCAAAAGAAGCATACATGGACATGTTAAAAGAGATGAGCAAAATTTCATCATGGGAGGAATCATACCAACAATAATGTGCATCAAATGTATGTATTCATTGATTTTTACTATTTATAGAGAGTTTAATTATTGAATGAAATGCTATTTTTAAATTGTTTTGTTATTGTAGAAAATAAAATAAAATGGAACCCATTGAACACATAAGACAATATGACAAGGTATAAAATGGTTGATCACAAAGTTTGTGAGTACTTAATGCATTTTCCTTACTTAATATTCCATACATGTTGTGATGTATATATTTTAATTGATTTAAAATCGTCCATGGATGTTTTCTAATAGGTGATAACATACAAACAACAACCATTTGAACATTTTATTGACATTGTACTACATATGGGTTGTGGGTGTATGTTTGAATATCAAGGATTAATTTAGAATTTTGTAAGTAGCTATTTTGTTTTAGTTCCTTTATTTTATAATTAATGGAACAAAAATAGACCTTTAATTATATCTATGCTTTGTCATGGTGTACAAAACTTGTAGGAAACAAAGTATGGAATGGAACCAATGGAATACATCTTGAGAGAGGACATGATAAATGGATTTAAAAGAATTCATGTTGTTTATTAAGCAATAATTTATATAATGATACTCTTTTTTATTTACGCAATCATGTATATTATATTACAAATTAAGATATAACCATTACAATTTTTTTCTATGTTTGTAGATGGAAAATTATGAGGCACAATGTCAAAGTCAAGCCAATCTACAAAACATTCACAATAACCCAAGTACAATACACTGCACACGTAGAGGAATGAAAGCATCTCAAGAAAAAACAATGGTTGTAGTGATGAAAAATGACCATCTAAATTGAATGTTGCAAGTTGTATATTTCAAAATGTTTTCATATGAAAATAATACATGTTGTTTGACATGGACATATTGTCCTAATTGGATGATGGCATGTCACCAATAACTATATCATTTATTTAATGAAAATTTGAATATCATGGACCTTAATGTTGTCCCATTTTGTACAATCAAGGGTCTCTTATTTGTACATAATAAAATGAGCTTCTTATTCTATTGCATTGTCTAAATGTAAAATGAGCTTCTTATTCTATTCTAGTGTAGTAAAATGTTGTGTTGTTAAATGAATATATGGATTATTTACATTTGTTTAAATGATACAAATTAAGGAAATGATATATCCAAATGCAATAATTGAAATAAAACAATAAATATTATTATAAAAACATTTTGATTTTTTTATGACTAATTGATAGAATGTGTGAGCATGTGGAGCCTTACTATTCAAGGTGTTGTGATGACAACAATGTTTTGTTCTGATGATAAAATGTGATAATTAGCATGTTGATTATTTTGTATGAGATGATGAATTATTGATTATAACTAATGAATTGGTTGCATGTTGTGAGGTGATGATTGACAATAAATATACCAATGGGCCAAGAAGTTTGGTTGATTCAATGATATTGTTGGAGCCCATACGTGTGAAGGAGAATATACACAAAGTCACACCTTATGAACCGGAGACAGTCTCAATCAATAAACCCATGCCAGTGATTATTTTTTCTTGAATAATTCTCAATGGGACATAGTTCCTCATATTGGACTTATGACGTCGAAGTGAGAAGAAGGGCTAGAGTATTACTTAGTAGTGGTGTTGTGTGGATGAAATTCAATTTTTGGGGATAAGTACCTGGTAGCATATAGGGAGGATGCTTATTCCATCTTGTCAATATTGAGAGGTTATATGAGTTATTTTACTAGACTAGATGCCTAATTTGAAAAAAGAGGATTTGAGTCTTGGGGCCCCAATTAGGATAATGATTTCAAGCCTAATATATTTTATTAGGAAGATGACTAGAATTTTCTTGACCCTTCCCCATAGTTGTGGTGTGGACTTTTGATGCCTACTGTTGTCACTTGAGTGACTCTTATACTAGTTATACCAGAGGGTGATGCGTAGGATATAACAATAAGTTAAAAACCTATAAGTCACATAATTAAAGTTAAATTTGAAATGAAGTTCCTCGATGGGAGGGAGTATGTAATTCCATGCATTTTGACTTAAAGTAATAATAAGTAGTAAATATTGGAAGAGGAAAATGCATAATTGGTCTTAAAATAATGATGATGATGCTAATGATGATGATATAAATAAATAATAATAACAATGATACTAAGGTAATTAAGGGAAAATATAAACAAAGACAAGGTTAAAATGTATGTGATTAATAGTTAATGGATTGATGAAAAGTGAAGCCTATGCAAGGAGATTTTTGCATGGATGGAGATGAAAAATAACTATTGAATGAATGTGGAGGAAGTAGTGAGATATATTTTTCTTTGGGAATGTTGATATAGAAGGAATATAAGATAGCATAGGTAGTTTATTGACTACTCGATGGGATCTCAAATGTAATTCCTAAGAGATTGGTGAAGAGGAGAGTCATCCCCCACATATGGCTGTAGTTATTGATTGCGGTTGGTTACAGAAAAAGGATAGAGCTCGCTAGTTCTATGGTTAATAGGGTTGTAAGTGAGTTGATCTTGGGAACTTTTAGGTATGTCTCTCAAAAAAGTTTCCTCTTGTTGATTATGTAATAAGAAATGAAACAATATCTACTACTACTGGTGGTCTAGGTGGCTTGAAATGAAATCCACCCAAAATATCATACTCAACAATTATTACTCATTGAGCAATGTCATATAATGTGTGAAGCATCAATATATGAACTTTATCTTTAATATTGGGATCCAATTAATATAAAAATTTACTTACCATTCAATTTTCTATGTTCAAATGAGGGACACTCCTCAATAATTTCTTGAATCTAGCCTCATAATATGATATAATTTTTCTTTTCTACCTTAAAC
>JASDQU010307083.1:42947-62841 GCA_032191745.1 Picea mariana | reverse complement strand
TAAAAAAGGGGTGTTATCAATGACGTCCTCTTTTTTTTCAAACTTAAAATTGTAACATTTTAGAAGACATGGTTTGCAAGATCAACATTGTTGCAAACAAATTGTGAAAAAAAAAATAAATAAAAATAAAAAGAGAAAAATGGGAAAAAAGAGAGAGTGGGAGTGAGGTAACCCTAAACGATAGAAAAACATGATTTTATTTTTAAATAAATAAAATAAAATAAACAATTTGAATTTAAAAAGAGAACAATATAGAAAAAAAAAATGGAAAAACCAAGTTTAGAAAAAATAAAGAAACATTAAAAAAAAAATACGCCAAAAACTATTTAAAAAAACAATATTATATATATTTTTAAGAAAGAGTGAAGATAAGCATGTTGGTCTTTGTTTTACCTATTATCATTTTGACACACACTTTTACCATTTCAATTAAAATATGGGAAGATGAACTAACAACTTGGGATAACAAATGGCTTTCTTCTACCTGTTAAAATTTGTCTTGGATATAGGCATAAATTATTTATAAGTCTTCCGTGATTATTTTATGGTTATTAAGTGGATGAGAGAGTAGGAAAAAATCTATAATATTGAACTCTTCTTTGTTGTAGTATAACAACTCAAGCTCATTGCTATAAACTTCTAGGATCTTAGATTCACACATATTTTCAAAGAAAAATATCAAGAAGATGATAAGCTCTCTAAGGAAGGTATGGAACTAATGGAACAACAAATTTTTCTTTCTAAAATCTATGATGGCCAATTTGTGGTTCTGAGGCAAGCTACTCTAGTTTTTTTTTTAAACAAACCTTTTTATTAATGATTAGGTTTTAGTATCGAAACACTTGAAGATGTAAATATTGGGTTTATAATATATTAGTCTAGAATTTGAAGAAGATAATTCTATTGAATCTCTTTGAAGACCTTTGTTTATGCTATGATCTTGATGTTACTCTCATTCCTCTTGAAGGAATTATATCGATAGTGCCACTAGGAACCTTTTGATTGTAATTTTTATTTTTCTTCAATGAGAATTACATTCTTTTTCCATATATATATATATCCATTTTAAAAGAGTTTCTCTATTTTCTATTTATTTATTTATTTTTATTTAAATGTTTTGTTTTAGTTTATAAATAAAGTTATTTTCTTTCCTGGTTTGATGTTTTTTCTCTCTTCTTTTATTTATATATATATATATATATATATATATATATATATATTTACTATTTATTTAAAATAGTTCCATGTTTTTCGGCAATGGTTACTAAAATGTAACAATTTTAAGCCTCCCAAAAGAGGGGTCTACTAATAGCACCTATTTTTGATTCTGTGGTCTGTGTCAAGATTTTAGTTCCAAGGATAATAGTTGTTAAGGCCTCATTTAAAAAAAAATTTACAATTTTATCCCTAGAAAAAAAGAGTAGATACTGTGAGGATGATGTTTCGATTCAAGGGTCAATTTTAAGGTTTTAGTCACAACGATACTGATTTTCAAGTCCAAATATTTTAAATAAGTTGTAATTTTAACATTTGAAATAAAAAAATGATGATGATGTTATTGCTACTTTTTGATTTAGGGGTTTATTTTAAGGTTTTTGTTGATAACATTATGGTGTTGTTAAGGCCATGGTTGCAAAAGGTTCTATTGCTAACCCAAAAAATAGGCACTACCGATAGCACCACTTTTGGAAGCGGGGATCGATTTTGGTGTTTTTGACACAAAAATATAGGCCTTTAGAACTAGAGTTCTTGTTTTGAGGTCACAATTCTCATCAAGTCAGTAGAGATGTTCTTAGTGCATTAATCTCATTCAATTTCCTTTCTAGGAATTCCGTTGAGAGGTAACATTCCTACAATTCTTCCTCAAATATTCCTTAGGTTACCTTCAAAATAACTAGCCAAGTTGTGGCACAAAGGTCTTCCACCATACTAAGGTGATTTGCTGATGCAGTGATCATCCACCCCTTGCCATCAGAGCATGTTTGTAGTAGAAAATTTTCCTCTTGTGTGAATTATAGGAATCATATCTTCCATAAATCTTCTTCATCATTGCTACATATTCCTTCCATTCACATGATCATGCCACAACCCCTAGGGTTGTACCTATGCTCCCACATATAGATGTTTTCTTCATAGTAACACCATAACAAATGTTATAGAGTCACTCGTCTATTGCATATTCACTTGCTGCAACTTGCCTTCCACTGCGACTTGCCTTCTACTGCAACTCACCTCTTGCTACAACTCACTTCCTGTTGAGAGTTTCCTTCTACTGCAAATCACCTCTTATTGAAAATCACATGGCTATAATTCTCCTTCTACTTCAAATCATACCTCCTACTGTAAATCGTCTCCTATTGTGTCTTGACTTCTGCTACAACTCTTGCCTCCTGCTGCAACTTAACCATTATGTTGTTGAAACTCGTTTCATGTTACATAACACCTTTAATGGGACAAATCCTTTTGTTGAAACTCACCTATTGTTGTGAAAATATCTTGTTGTAACTCACATACTACTGAAACACACATTCAATTAAAGTTCCTTTCTACAAACACATTTGACTACATATCCTCGATTTCAACGCACCCATGCTGCAACTTGCCTATGTTGAAACACAACTCCTTGTTGCAACACATATATGTGAATAATTCATCTCCTTTTACAACACACTTGTTGTAAGAGTATCATTGTCATCATTTGATGAGGCAAGGTGGAATATGACTCAGCATCTAGTGCAACACACTTAACTAGTTTGGATTTCAATGAGGGTGCGCCACTTTAAATTTTGAGAGAATTGTAATTAAATATCCCATGATATATCAAAGATAGAGCCATTTTATGTGCTCCAAGGGATTGTATTTTCCTTTAATGTATATAGTATTGTACACATTTTGAGAGTCGACTCATATCGAGAGTGTAATTATTCATTTATTGTAATAATCTTATTGGTAGGATGCTTTTAATTATGATATGAAAGCACTAGAATAGTCTGGAGGGAAGGCTTGAGAAGCCCCCTAATGTATAAATAAATGTAATATATTCCCAAAATAGGTTGTTGTTGTTGTTGTTGAAAGAATAAGATGAGGTTGTTGAGAGTTGTTGAAATCCTTGCAAATATTTGCTGAAGGAATATAGAAGAAGAGAATTGCTGTCAAGTTTATGAGCTTGCTTGTATTTGAGTAACCGGGTAAATGTTATGTTTTTTATCTCTGTGTTTATGTGTGTGTGCATATAAATGGTTGGTTGAATGAATCCTTAAAGTTAGTTTAAGTTTTAATTTTTTTTCTTCTGAAATATCAGTGCAAGGACTGCACAGTGCCAACAAAAGGAGTGTGAAGGCCAAACCATTACAATTTTATAAGCTCAAGATATATTGCGTAAGTTTACTAAGAGAGAGCGCAAGGAGTGTGCCTATACTCATAGGAGTATAAAATCTCAAATGGGAGAAAAGAGTGTAGGGGGTCGACACTTTGTTAAGTGTGAAATAGCTCAGAGAAGAGATAGTGAAAGGAGTGTGCACATGACTTTTATAAGTCCCAAGATTAGGAGGGAAGCACAAAGTGTGCACTAGAGTTCAATTATTTTAAGAGAAAATATTAGGAGGGAAGTGCAAGGTGTGCCCAATAGTGCAAGTCATTCAAGTGACAAAGATCGATGAGGGATAACGAGTTTAAGTCCCCAAAGAGGAGACATCCCATTTTTTTCAAGGAGAGCGAAAAATATTTGTTCGGGAGAAGACAAAATCTCTCACAGCCATTGGATCAAGGAAAGGAGAATAACTGTTAAACCCCCAAGTCCTTCAAACCTCACTACTCCGACACTTTTAATTCATTTGTTGTAAGTAAGGAAAAATCATCGAAGCCTGAAGTGTCGGAGTGAATATAGACCATAGATCATTGGGAGAAGTGTGAGCCATTAGATCCCTGAGTGGTTTGACGATTCGACACTCCGAGAGAAATTGGTAGTTGTTGTGCATAGTGGAGAAATCCCCGAAGTCCCTAATTCCAGAGTAAATCCTCACCGTTGGTTGTTGGGTACACGTGTCTATAGATTTCAAGTATTCAAAAATCCATCTATCAAGAGGATTGTGGATGGAAGTTGTTTTGGCGTGAAAATTCCTGAAGGCCGAAGTCAATCAAGACCATTCATTGTCTGTTACATGTGGACCATGGATCTTCGTCCTTCACCAATTCGACATTCGACAATTCAGGAGTCTAGTGGTGATTAGGAGCTCAAGAAGTTCTGAAGCCCAAGCTTCCAGAGTGGATCATAGCCATTGGATGTAGGAGGAGTGTGGCCTGTCAAATCTATGGATTTCGACCCTTCGCTAGTTCGGAGGTATTGCATGTTCGAGTTATAAAAAGTCTTGAATCTTGAAGTCATGGAGTTCCTTTTAGCCATAGATCATGGAAATAAGAATGGACCGTCGATCCCTGAACTCTTCGGGAGTTCACCAGTTCGACGTTCGGGAGAATTGGAGCATGTTGTGGGAAAATCTTCTGAAGCATGAAGTTATGGAGCATCGAAGTTGTTGCTTTCCAAATTTAAGACCGGGGTTTTAGGCCCGAGGTCATGTGAAGACTCCATTTGAGTAAGAAGACCCTTGCGAACACGAATTTTCACGCAGTGAAAAGAAGAAAAGGCATGTGGTAAGAATCCTAAGGGTTCTATGAGGACCCGAGAGTTACTTCGGCTTCTGTATAATTCAATCCTAGACCAGGAGGTCATGCGAGACCTATGGGGGTTTGCATCCATGCCTCTAATGTATAAATTCTCTTTCTCCAACATGTAACACACACTTGGGAAAACAAATTTTATTCTCTTCTTTTATACTCATACAACATCCTCAACACTCATAGAACCAAAGTGCTCAATCTCCCCAAATTTTATTCTCTTCTTTTTCATGTAGTGTATAAAGTGCCTTCGGTGTAGCCAACCACTCATGCTTGAAGCCACACAACATGGAGTCTCATTCTCCCATCTTACACCTACCTTTACTCAATCCACATCACATGCATAACTCGATCTATGTCACGTCCAATCCAAGAAATCCCAGTGTCCTTTTTCATGTAGTGTACAGAGTTCCTTCATGCAACTAGCCACTCATGCTCAAACGTACACAACATGGGGTCACAGGATCCCATGTTACACCTCCTTTTACTCAATCAACAACCATACAATGACTACCTCAGTTGGCATATACACATTCTTTTAAAATTACCAGAGACATATCTCAAGAGTCTTCTTCTCCATGCAACACCTTCACACTCAGTCCTTAGCAACCTTCAATCTTCTAGAATTCTTCTACAACATGTATTTTTCCTTAGGAGATTTGAAATATTTTCCTATCTCTATCAACAACATCTTCAACAACTTCTCCATCTTTCAAACTATATATTATCCGTATTCAACTCGACAACTTCCTTCATTGTTTAGCTTCATGACATTATCTTCTACTTGGACATTTTCTTATCACCTACAAACTCTATAATATTGAAATTTCCTTTTCATGCATAGATCTCATTCTACTACATATTTTTTTCATCCAAGCACATTCTCTTCCATATGCAGTCACAAATGTATTTATTCCTACAAACAAGCAAATAACATATTAAGGGAAAAAAAATCCATATTCTCTCCCTCCTATCTTAATTACATTTGACAAAACCACATGTCTTTATCTTCCACTGTTGTCATTTATTTTTTGCATCATTGTTATTCTTTATTTCTCTTAAATTCAGGTCTTCTTAAAATTCTCTAGTCACCATCGAACAACAATGCACTCACATATAGAAACATGATCCTTAGAACATATGATCCCAGTCTCCATCCCAAGAAAAATTTTGACTGCATTCCACTCGCAAACACAGTCGCTCATTTCCAGTGACCATGCCTTCATTCCAAGATAAAAATCATGGATAACCACCACCACAAATACCATGTATTTCTAGCATCCATTTATGACAGAGACTTCTTCCTTTTCAACAACACCCTTTTAAAGTTTTCTTCATGAAATTTTATGTTCTTGATTAGTTTTTCCCATCATTCTTCCTTCAACAATACAAGTTGAATCCACACTCTCATAGGTATTATTGACTTGTATTTTATTGCATCCCAGATCTGAAGCATACTCTAATATATTCTCACATGGTTTCACCCTAAAGCTCAATCATGCTCGAATATCTTTTCACATTCTTTAATTCCATAATTGAATTGTGCTTTGATACCTCCTCACATTATTTCACCCCAGAGTTGAACCAATATATGATATATTCTCTCATTATTTCATCCCATATTTAAAACTATCTATGATACCACTTGATGCAGTGGGCATCCACCCCTTCCATCAGAGTACGTTCACAATGGACCATTTTCCTCTTGTGTGCATGATAGGAATCAAATCTTCCATAAAGATTCCTCATCAATGCTACATTTTACTTCCTTTCAGATGATCATGCCACAACCCCTAGGGTTGTACCTCTTCCCCCACATACCCACATTTTATTCACAGTAACACCACAACATATGTTATAGAGTCACTTGTCTATTTCATATTCACTTGCTGCAACTCACCTTCTACTGTGACTTACCTTTTGTTGAAACTCACCTCTTGCTGCAACTCACCTCCCATTGTGACTTTCCTTCTGCTGCAACTCACCTCTTGCTGCAACTTGCATGAATGTAATTCATCTTCTACTGCAAATCATGCCTCCTGCTACAACTCACCTCCTACTGTGACTTTCCCTCTGTTGCAACTCAACCATCCTGTTGCTATAACTCATTTCATGTTACAGAACACCTTTGTTCAGAAAAATATTTTTTCTACAACTCACCTCTTTCCGTGGAAATATCTTGTTGTAACTCACATACTACTGCAAAACACTTTATATTACACTCCCTTATTGCAAATAAATTTGACTACATATCCCCAGCTTCAACATACCCTTGCTACAACTTGCCTTTGTTGCAACACATGTCCTTGGTGTGACATATCTCTATCAATAATCCATCTCCTTTTATAAGATCCTCTGATGTGGAAATTCTCTTGCTGAAACATGTAACCAACACTCGGGACAACAACTTCTATTCACTTCTTCTGTACTCAGACAAAACCCTCAACGCTCATAGAACCAAAGTTCTCAACCTCCCAATGGAACACCACAATTTCCAACACGACCTTCAATAGACTTGTGCCACCTACATAGCCATATCATACAACACCATTCTTTATAGGATTTATTCATTCATGTAAGACATTAACTCATACTTAATTATTTCAAGAACACACGACATAACATCCTATAGGAATTCATTCATACACACACAAAAAGGGTAAATATATAAAACCCAACTCTTTTATCCATTCATACATAGTACAATACAATGGTGCAATGGCTATATTGCAACTTACAATATTCATTGGATATCCAGGCCATATGCCATGGCAACCTCAACCACTTCTCCCTCCTATCGCATGATCTCTCCTCTTGGTTTTGCAAGCTATTTCTCAATATATTTGATTCTATGTTTTATTCTTCCCAAAAACTATTCTCTTCAATTTCCCAATGCTTCTCACATCCTTTCATCTTGTCACTTCCAATTTTTCATTTCTTCAATGAATCTTCATCTCTTTCACATCCTTTCCAAATCCAATCCAACAATGCATTCCTTCTAATATGTAACATCTGCAACTACTTCTGTAACAATTTTCCTGTATAATGTAGTTGTCCACTATTATAGCAAGATTTGCCTCACCCCATACAATGTTGCACATAAGGACTTTTTCCATTTCCCTATGTAGACTTAAAATCCATTTTTTGCAAATCCCAGAGATAAAAGTATAATTTTTCCCACATATATTCACCTTTCCTACTATACAACATGTGTATATGCAGGTTGCACCACTACAACCTGCGTACATCGAGAAATGTGCCCAAAATTGAAAAATCGTGTCGGATTTCCATGTCACATCATGAGATCAATGATCCTTGGCCTTCCATATATTGGAAACATTTCGAATCGACCCTTCAATTCCACTTGAAGGCTATAAATGGGAAAAATCGGAGCTATGGAAAATAGGAGAAAGGATTTAACTTTGATAGAAAAGTTACTCTGGAGGAATTATTCAATTCACATTGAGTTTGCATCCCTTTATCGTGTAAGTTTGAACACAATGTTCAACCCCCAAGCTCTTCCCTTGCTGATTGAGAACTCCATTGTCTCTCTTAAAGGAGATTTCCTTTGGTGGAGGATTGAAGTTGTTGAGGCCCAGTTGGAAGGAACTTAGTTTCTCAGTTCCGAACCGTGCCAACATGGAAGTATGTAACTTATTCACTTCTGTTGATTATATCTTAATAGAAATGCTCTTTTCTCATCCAATTAATATCTTGCAAATATTTGAATTATTATTCCATGGGAGTATTTGTTATGAATGTTGATGGATTATGCTATTGAATGTCCTAACATCATATATTATCACCATATGCTTGCATTGCTTGGTTGTTGAGGACTAGTTGCAGGTATATTGCTTTAGGTCAAGTTCTCAATGGTGGACTTCATCGAACGTATGGATGAGGTAGGCATTTTATCTTGTCTTTCTAGCATGTTTTTGTATATAACATACTTGAGAATAGAGTCAATTTCTGCAGTCATATCTGTCTATTGTGGTTTGCCCCTAGCCATAGAGAGATTTTCCTCGTAACATAATTGGCGACCATATTGGGGATTGAATATTCTTTTTTTGGGTTTGGAGTGTTTTTCTCCTTAGATTTCTCTCGTTCATATTGAGTTTCTTTTCGTATGATTGATTGACATCCTCTGTTCACTCTGGGTCTAAGTCTGTAAGCTTTCTCCTTAGCCTGGCAGTGTTTTGACACTTATACACGTATTTTTTCCTGATAGATGCGTACATACACATGTTGTCCTTCTACAAGATGAGTACATACACTCGTTTCCCTCGAACAATCATGTACATCAAACTTTGTTGCTTGATTGCTAGGTTTGGTGGTTGTTGGGTAGGTTTTCGATGATTGTTGAGTCTTCTTGGGTCTTTGTAGTGACTATTAAGTGTCTGTGGTATGACAGGAAACATGTCTTTTGTTGAATTTTTGGGCGGTGCCTTTCTCATCATCTTTTCATTTTGATTTTACTTGAACCTTGGGATGGGTTTTTTGCTACTTGATATCCTATTTGGTTTGTCTCTGTATATACATGGTAGAGTCATGGTATCAAGTTGTTGTTTAGTCCTTGCATTTTCTATTTTTATTATATTGAAAATACAAAAATATTTGGCATTTTACATTGATTGGAATTTTTATCTATTGAGTCTTTTGTCATTTATCTTAGTGCATGTAAAGGAATATTGCATTTTTATTTAGAATTGCAGAATTGAATTGAGAATTTCATTTTTTAAAAAAGCATATCATTCATTGGAATTGAAGTTAGGACTTTGCATTGTTTTCATATTCATTTACTTTACTTGTTGATTCATAACATCACTAGTTTCACGACCACACCTTTTGAGTAAGCAAGGCCATTAAAATTAACGCTATAATTTAAAATTGATTAGTAACGATTTTATTTTCTAGGGTGCACCAACTAGCTTAGGATTTCATGCCTTGGAATAGGATTTTGTGAGTAAACTTCTCCAAGGATATTAAATAAACATATGTGTCTGAATAAGGGAGTGGAGCAATCCATTGTATAATCGATAATATTAGGACCCTCTACTTACACTGGAGTTAAAAACGAGGTCGCGTGAAGTCGGTTGAAATGATATACCCCGGATACCTTCCTAGCGTTAGAGATATTTCTGGGGATCTATTTGTATCCAGGGATCTTGCTAGTGCCCTTACCTTCATGAGAGGCGATGATTTCAAGGTTTTGGGCTTTGATACCCTACCCACATATAGTGAACCTAACTTACGACTATTCACCTGTGCATTGGTTATACCATGGTTGATTAATTTCTTGACTTAGGTACCACATAGGTTAGTTGCAGGGGTTATTCTGCAAGTACCCTGGGTCAAATAAGGATCGAACAACACACAACCTTTATGGAGGATTACCTCTTTGGGGGGATCTACCCGACTGGTTGTTAAGCCCACCAAGGCCCTTATAACTAATTCGGATACCTCTAATCTTTAGCAGGGAGTCTCAGGCCCCTCTTGGGCGAGGCATGCCTACTTTAGCGATGGAGGCCCCTTTCAATCACTTTATCCTGTTTGCGTGCATTCTGGACGTTTGATTATTTTTGGTGTGCTCTTTGATTACTAGTTAGCCTTAGGATTTGTTTCTATATATTGAGTCTTAAGGCATCATGGAGTTAGACCAACTTCCTCGTTGGTCTCAACACTTGTTACAATTATCACCAGATTTTGAGTCTTTTCCTTCTAAAAGGCATAGAATTATTAAATGTGGCACACACACCTACACTAATCAGACTTGTGATTCTACAAGGATGAGTATTGAACTGAGTCATCAAAATACTAGGAATCCCTCAACTCCCACACCTACTATAGTTAATGGCACCCCTTCGACTCCTGCAACCACAATGGTTGTAGTACCGGAGGCACCTATCATCATTGCTTCCCATCCTATAGTGAATGCTCAACCTATTTCCACGAAACCGTTTGGGTCTCTTGGTCACTCACTGGGATATAATGTTTAGTCCATACCTATGGCCTCTAGTCCTTTTTCCTATGGTATGCCAAATTTTACTTTGCAGTTCTAAAACTCCATCTCAGTTGTTGGCCCTAATGCCAGCATTAGACTCAGGGGCACAACTCCTCCTCATACTCCATTCTCATTTGGTGGAAATAATGTCCATCAAACAACTCCTATCATGGGAGGCTTTCCTCCTTTCAATCCTAGGTATAATCCTATTTCTTCTGGATGGAATAACCAACAAGGAGGACAATATTCTGCTCAAGTTATGTCCTTTACACTCACCTCCTAAGTGAGAATTCTGAAAAACATGTTTGGCATGATGAATCCACCTTTATCCTCTGTATTCACACCTAGAGGAGGTCAGTTTCACACCTTGGGAAACCCCCAACCCAGAGCCACTCCAGCTGGGGGTAGTTTTTACAACCCCCATCAGAACATTCCTACTCGAATGGTTCCCAACCAACCTCTTATGAATCATCTTGGAGGAGGGCCTTAAAATCTTGGACAGGGCCATGGTGCTTACCAGAACATTAGATGGGCTGAAATTCCCCAAACACAATCTTTCCATGGATCTAGGGGCCAAATGTCGCAACCCTGTCTCCCTTTTCTGGCCATGCTCAATCTTCCAGACTTGTCTAAATTGATGAATGACCCTGTGTGTCATGATCCTACATGGCCTCCCATTCCCACCAAGCTTCCTTCAGATATTTCAAATTCGAAGGAAAGAATGGCGAGGATCCCGATGATCACTTTACCACCTTTCACCTATGGTTCTCTTTGAATTCCCTTAAAGACTATTCCATTCGGTTAAGATTGTTTCAATGCACCCTCACGGGAGTTTTCATGAAATGGTATATTGAGCTACCTAGGGGGGAATATAGGACATTTAGTCAGATGTTTTTAGTCTTTCTTAAGCACTTCCAATTGTTGGTTCATTAGGATGTTGGCCTAGAACTTTTGTCGGCCTTATCTCAGGAAAAAGCCACTCATATATCGGATCAAATCCAGGAGTGGCGTAGATGGAAGATGTTGATCAAGACATTCATACCCTCGGAGTTCCTATTAGAATGGTTCCTTAAGTATCTACAACCTTCTATTTCGAAGGATGTTGCTACATTTGGGGTTACATATGAGGAAGAAGCAATCTTAAAAAGACAACAGTTAGATATTATATATGCTTAGTCTGGGATGTTATATGAATTCTTCTAAACGCAACAAGGTCAAACTATGACCCTAGAAAAAATATTGGACCTCATGCCGATGGCATTGTAGGTTTCTTCAATGTACGATCTGCAGACTCGGTGACAGGCCACTCAAAATAATTGTCTCTAAACCAGTCTGTTGGAGGGCCAACTTCTTTTATGTCTTCCAATTCCACTCAGTCGACGGATGTATATTTTGTGCAATCATCGATCGACCCAAATGATAGCCAACAACCAGGCATGAATAAGAAGAAAGGACGTAATAATAATCGTAATGGTAGGAAGAATAATAAACCTAAGGACAATGGTAATAATGAGAGGATGAATAATAATGTCGGTAAGGGAAAGAAAGAAATGCGTAAGGTGAAATTTCCCTGTAAGCTTTGTACAAACGATCATCTTACTCATTTATGACCCAAACTTGCGGAAGCTTCGAGGCTATTATCTCTATCACCTGTCATGTCGACAAATCCTTTTCCACATAACCAACACTTGGCCTCGAGCTCCTCAAATGCCGAAAATGCGGCTGATGGGAGCCAAAACCCATCACCACAAGACGGTGACTGGTTTTTCATCAATATGTTCAATTCTCAGGTTAATGTAGCCACCCGATCTCGTGATTACAATTCTACACAAAATGGAATTGGTCTAGAGTCTCCTCCTCCTATAGAGAGGCCCTTGCAGATCAAAAAATGAAAGCCACCACCTTATATTCTGAAAGGCATACTCAAGCACTCTACCCACATACCAAATGCTAGAGATTCCCAAAATCACTCTATTCTTGGGGACCTAGGTCAAACCCCTTGTGCGATGTCGACTCTAGAGGTACTCTATACGTGTCCTTCACAAAGGAATGCCTTTCTCTCAACGCTAGGAGATTTAGATCCTAGTAGCTCGAAATTTATCAAGTTTTACATCACATATGTGAAGCCTCGCTTTCCTTACCATGTGGCATTCCAAATCCATGTGGGTTACTTGAAGTATACCATCAAGCGTATTGTTTTTTATGATGGAACTAGAAAGTGTGTGATGTCCTTGGTTTGTTGGAAAGCCCTTGGCTCTCTGACTCTCTCTCAGTCTCCGACCATGTTGACTTCTTTTGACAGTCATTCATTCCTCCCTCATGGTATTCTTCCCTCCTTTCCAGTCCAGTTAGGTGGGAAGACGATAGAGATGGACATCGAGGTGGTTGATGCGCTCCTCGATTATAACTTGTTACTAGGACGCAATTGGACTTACACTATGAATTTTGTCATATCATCTATCTTCCAGACTCTTTGTTTTCCTCACATTGGGAAGATTATGACAATTGACCAGTTGTCCTTTGTGTATGCTAACCCCAATGAATCTATTGGACTGTCGATCCCCGTGGTCAACAATTCTTAGCTAACAAATGATAATATCGGTGTCAGAATGTATTCATACCTTATGGGTACCTTCTAATTCATGGCACTGATTCACCATATTTACACCATGTCCAGTAGGCTTGTTTCATTAGAGAAGTCTGTTCCTTTCCGCACTTCCTATTTTAACGATCCTTGGACCCTACCTTCCTTGACTGCATCTTGTGAGGGTCAGTCACATACTAGAATTACATCACCAACCTATGCTAGTCATTTTGGGGATTCATCACCAACCTCTGCAAGTCATGTTGGATATTTTCTACTAGCCTCTGCAAGTCATGCTGGGAGAATGGCACTAGCCACTACAAGTCATGTTGGGGGAATTCATATGATTAAGAATCCTAGACATGTAATACATAAGTGCAATTTCCTTTGTAGGCTTTGCAAAGGATATAAACTTACTTGTTTGTGCCCTACTACTGTTGTGGTATAAGAAGCGTGGTATTTTCCTAGGGGCCCTTCGGGTTTTGAGTCATCTTTGGTTTCCCAACCTTATTTGGTTGATACAATGATCATGCCAATGCAATCTTCAGCTGACACCACCCTTATTTTTGGGGGTGATGAGTTTATTAACCTTGTTGTCTCGCATCCTGTTCAACCAATGGTCATGCCAATGCAATCTTTAGTTGATCTCACTCTTCTCTTGGAGAATGACAAGCCTAAGGAAGTGACATTTCCAATGCAATATTTGGTCAATCCCACTCTTCTTTTGGAGGGTGATGTGTCCTTCGACCATGTTCTTAGAATTTCTAGGTCTGTACCTTCTACACTAGGGATCATTCCGTTCTCTTTGAGTATGCTCCCTCCAAGTCCTAGGGTGGTTTCCTTTGATTGGAATGATCTTGTAGAGCCTTGATTTCCTTCTTCTACACCCTTCCAGATAAGGGGCATTCTTAGATATAATGTAGTTAAGTTAACCTATGCAAGTATTTTATCCTCATCGACTTGGAAATATTTGGGTTTTCCCAAGATTGTGTCAGCTCTTCGTAAGATGCTGACCTTTCACATAAGTCCATCATGGGAGCCTTGGCCTCCCCCATGACCTTCTGCCTAGAAACCTCTCAACAAGTCTGATTTAATCTCTTTTCTGACTCGTCTAAAAACATAAAATATTTCTAAGTGAATTTTTCCCTTTCACACTCATTAATTAGACTTGAAAGGTCATGAGGCTTAGTTAATCTCTTTTCCGACTCCTTTTCAAAATGAAAAAATATTTTCGAGTGAACTTCTCTCTTTCACACTCGTAAATTGGATCTGAAAGGACATCTATTTTGGTACAAGTTTATCCCTTTTTAAAACCAAGTGGACTAAGATTATGAAAAAGGACATTTTTTTGCGTTGAGTTGTGATTGCATCTGATGCCCTTGCTTGCAGTATTGAGCCTATGATTGGTTCTCGCTTTGCATTATAAACTCTTTGCCTCAGCAACTTTGCATCCTTAACCAAATAGAGCCTCCTTTATATCCATTGCAACTTGACACCCTATACCAAGGAGGGAACATTCCCCCCAGTTTCCATCTCTTACATGCACCTCCTTGCATTGAGAATAGGTATGTTCCACTGCTGGAACTATTTTTTCTTACTTGCGGCACTTGTTTCCTCCTCTGTATCATAAAATTCATTTTCCTATGAAAAAACATAAAAGACAGGCGATAATGGAATATTATCTTATATTGGAAGCAATCGTGTCACCTTTGAACAGAGAACAAAGTTATTGAGTCCACTTGTCATCATAATTTTGGGTCTAGCATGTCTTTAATAAGTTGATCTCGTTATAGAGAGTTTACTCCCATGACTGGTTACTCTTCCAGTCCCTATGGATGTGGGTTCACAATTTGTAATGCATGTGGGTTCATAGTCCTTAGTGCATGAAAAATGCGCTTTAATACCATATGTAATTCCCCTCCTAGGACTTTGTTATAAAATACACTATTATAGAAAATGTATTCCTTTTTTTAATATCATACTCTCTCTCTATATATAGAGAGAGTAGTATTAATCCCTTTGCAATGGAACAACGAAGAATATTTTCCTACTATTTTCTTTTCCCTACAAATTCCTAATAGGTTTATAAATAATTTGTTTTGGAACTTCTATATACAACAATCAATGTAATAGATATAATAAATATATCATTTATCTTTTAGATAGAATTTTTTTTGTTTTTAATAATATAACATCCTTCTCTCTAGGAGGTATACTTAGAAATTGCTTTATATTTACCCCCAATACATAAGAAATCCTTAAGGAATTTTCTACAATCAAGTCTCTTGGAACCTTCTAATTCTCTAAACATACACATCTAAAATTAAATGTTGGAATGGTACTCTACTTCAAGTCTGCAATTAGGATTTATTACCTTACATTGCAAGTTCCTTTCATAGGAAATAATAATGAAAACAAATGGAATTGTTAGGTAATATCTCTCAAAAATTTAATGAAAATAAATAAAGATATATTCTACAAAATAATATTAATGAAATACCAAGAATGTTTTCCCAATTATGGTCTCAAACTTGATTTCAAATGTTGTTGGCTCATTCATAAAGATACCAACGTTTTGCGATGAATCTAGCCCTACTTTATCTTCCATATTTTGATATGAAAACTAAACAATCAATTGCAATAAATATCCCACCTTCATGACTTCACTAAGGATGTATATCACAATTAGATTTATCTTTCAACTAATAAGAACTAAATATAAGGATAGGACTATCTCTTATAAATTTCATAAGGAAAAATCTCTTTAATTACAAATGTGGGGTTTCAAATAAATTAAAGGAGGTTTATAAGGTGTATTTAAATAGTATTATCTTATCCACAAGTGACCTAATTATTTAATCTCTTACAGAAAGAGAATCCCAAAAAAATCCCTTTTCTTTCCTCTGCCAAATCACAAACTTTTGTACTATATTGATGCAAACAGGCCCCTAAAATACCTCTATGTAGGTTACCTTAATGAAACATAAGTGATGCCCTTGAATTTCCCCCTCCTAGAATATACATTAATCATTTTTTCCCCTATAAAAAATTTGTTAAAGATTTATATAAAACTCTAAAATCCATCTAAAAGAATGGAACTTCCTACAAAGTTTCTGTATGACTTTAAAATTTGGATTAATACTCCAAATAATAATCCTAATCTTCCACCCAACAAGGTTTATATTTATTGTTCTAATGAATCTACTCCAAATTTGGAAAAATTCTGAATAATAAAGAAGATAATAGACCTTGATTGAACTCAATGTCACATACCTTTTATATAAATATTGTAAGTTTTTCTCATATCTTAATTTCTACTACAAGCTTCCAAATTTCTCTATGATATTGCTCCAAACATTCTCCTTTCCAATCAAATTGATATTACTAGTTGGACACCCTATTGTACCCTAAGAGTAATCTTCCACCCTTGAAACCCCCAAGTTATAAGAGTTGTATGAAGGTATGTACAAAATATCAATTGTTAAAGGGATTTACCCTCTTTACCAATGGATTACTCATCTCTTCATAAGAACAATGTGAAATACCCACCACCAATAAAACCAAACTTTGGGATTTTAGCACAATTAAAGAAAAATATTCACCATTTTCTCCATAAATTTTGTTAACATTATCACATCCATCTAGGATTAGGGTGCATAAGATGTCTCTCATGAAAATCTTTCCCTTTTTTTAATAGTACTTATGCAAGATGTAACATGTTTTCCCATGCATAATGCCTACTTTTTTAAAATCATTTATATGCCTATTATTTGCATTGCCACTTGTCTCTGACACTTAATTTCTAATTTTTAATTTCAACCAACTCTGAAGTAATTTTCCTAATTTCACTCATCCATTTTCCTTCCTATATTTTAAAACTCACATTTGGGTGTGAGAGCATAATATTACCATTTTAATTAAATAAATAAACTAATTGAATTCAATATTTAACATGTTTCTAATGCATATATCCTCTTCCTAATAGAAAAAAATAAAATAAACTCTATATATTTTCCCACACATGTCCCCTGTATTTAAATGGATGCAAAACTCACATTTGGGTGTGAGAGCATAATATTACCATTTTAATTAAATAAATAAACTAATTGAATTCAATATTTAACATGTTTCTAATGCATATATCCTCTTCCTAATAGAAAAAAATAAAATAAACTCTATATATTTTCCCACACATGTCCCCTGTATTTAAATGGATGCAAAACTCACATTTGGGTGTGAGAGCATAATATTACCATTTTAATTAAATAAATAAACTAATTGAATTCAATATTTAACATGTTTCTAATGCATATATCCTCTTCCTAATAGAAAAAAATAAAATAAACTCTATATATTTTCCCACACATGTCCCCTGTATTTAAATGGATGCACTCCACCTACATCAGAAATAATTTCATGAATGCATTTTTATTATTTACAATAGAGTTTCTAAATTCCATGCATGTGAAGGATACTTTATCTCATAATAGTAAATATCAATTTATATTGGTATCAAGGGTGATGCGATGATTACTCCAACCTGTCTCAACCTATACTAAGGGTGAGTTCATGTTCACTCTAACACTTTAAGTACACATATTTCATGGAGAGGGAACTCATGTAACATGGGTAAGACCTTGTTATGTCTTTACCACTTATTCTTGTTGAGATTCTAATTGTAACTGAGGAATAAGGACTCCTTCATTATTGTGCTCTTCTCAACTAAATGTCATGGGAGACCAAATCTATGACTTACCCTCATGTTAATGTGTAACCTCCTGGGTGAGCACATGAATTATCCAACATATAACATAGAGGAAGTTTCTTGTAGGCTTGGAGTAAGAATTCTACTTCCTCTCTTCTGATACATATGACACATTGAATTCATACAACCCTTACCCATATGTAATATTAAGAGAAAATATCCATCCTTGTCTCTGCACACATATATGGACACATGTGATACCCCAAAATTTTGAATTTAAAACTTATTATTATTAAATTTATTCTTATGTTTTCAGCACATTATCGATCCTAGTGATATAACTCACAAATTATTTATTTATTTATTATTTTAATAAAAAAGAGGAAGCAGACATGAAGTGGGATTGTTAGAAGAGAAAATTAATTGATCCAAAGAAAACTACCAAGTAACAACATAAGGGGGACAAGTGGTGAATATCTTTTGAGTTAACTCAACAAAAGTGAGACGATATCTCAGGTTTTTAGGAACATGTGTAAAAATCAAATTGACAGATGGTCAATGAGAAAAAATTAAATTGACAAGTGATCAATGAGAAGGAGGCTCTACAAGTGTCAAATTCCTAGGAAAATATTAGAAAAAAAAAGAGAACAAAGAGAATGGGATTCCATTCTGAATCAGTTGTGAAATATGAGGTATATTTGCATTACACAAAAATATTCATGTAATGCTCATAACCCTATGGAAATACAACAAGTCACTTGGTCATATTGTTGGATCATATTTATCTCCGAGGTGAAAAATTGGGCATATGTTGTAGCTCTGATCTAAGGTTGGGAGGAATAACCCACTTGACATGTGCTTTCCCCTAAGGAATTCTCAATTACAGGTTTTTCTTGCATTCTGTTCCGGATTAAGTTATTTCTCTTTTAGTAATATGTATATATTCTATTATGGTTATCTTATTGTTCAATTGAATTTATGAGATAATCTATTCGAGAAAAGTTTATGTTTTATTTGTAAAAATCATGGTTAAATATTTAAGATTGCAATCTAACTAAAGATTAGAGAATTCTCACTTATTGCATTTTCAGTATATGATTTCCATGATATATTAGAAAGAACTAGATATACCCATAATTAGGTTCAAATGTAGATACTATTAAAAAAATTGTAGCTCGGAGGATGACTCTGTAAATTGAAACACAACTATCAAGCGAGACGCTAAAACGATAATGCTATTGTTGTGAAAAAAAACTATATAATATATATGCTCATTAAGGAAAACTATATAAATGGAAATACAACCAGACATTCCATATTTTAAACTATCATGCTATTACCATAAAGATAAACTATAATTTTTACTGAAGGTTAAGGGTATTGATTTCCACAATAAGATAGTATCAATTACATACTCAAATTGTTTTTTTCAAGAAACTATCTTGATAGGTCCCATAATAGTTTTGAGAAGGAAACTAAGAATTATCATGCGAGCATGATAAGTAAAGGCTCGAAAGAAATTCATGACCATAAACTGAAAAAGAAATGAAATTTCCATTAGGAAATAGGTAACATAACTACATTCATGTTGAACCAAATTTATAAAGTAACGGATTTGAAATCCCTTTTAACATGCACGGGGAGAAACCAAGCCTTATTTAAATAGCTAACATAAGTAACAAAACACTTATACGAAACAAATTTTTTGTATTATCTATACAAACAAGACACTGAGAAAAGAATAAATTACATTATTTTGTTGGATTACTTAGAAAGCACCATCAAAAGAATTTATCCTTCCTTGCATTTCGACCTTCTTTTCTTCACTTTCCTCGGAATTTCGGCTTAGATATCATTTGTATACCTCAGACACCTATAGATATTCAATATGCTCAAGTGTGATTCAAATGAGAGAGCCTTGCCTCTTATT
>JASDQU010307083.1:28921-42927 GCA_032191745.1 Picea mariana | reverse complement strand
GAGGTATACAAATGATATCTAAGCCGAAATTCTGAGGAAAGTGAAGAAAAGAAGGCTGAAATGCAAGGAAGGATAAATTCTTTTGATGGTGCTTTCTAAGTGATCCAACAAAATAATGTAATTTATTCTTTTCTCAGTATCTTGTTTCTATAAATACTACAAAAAAAAAAAATTCATATAAGTGTTTTGTTACTTATGTTAGCTATTTAAATAAGGCTTGGTTTCTCCCCGTGCATGTTAAAAGGGATTTCAAATCCGTTACTTTATAAATTTGGGTCGACATGAATGTAGTTATGTTACCTATTTCCTAATGGAAATTTCATCTATTTTTCAGTTTATGGTCATGAAGTTCTTTTGAGCCTTTACTTATCATGCTCGCATCATAATTCTTAGTTTCCTTCACAAAACTATTACGGAACCTATCAAGATAGTTTCTTGAAAAAAACAACTTGAGTATGTAATTGATACTATCTTATTGTGGAAATCAATACCCTTAACCTTCAGTAAAAATTATAGTTTATCTTTGTGGTAATAGCATGATAGTTTAAAATATGGCATGTCTGGTTGTATTTCCATTTATATAGTTTTCCTTAATGAGCATATATATATTTCTTCACAACAATAGCATTATCGTTTTAGCGTCTCGCTTGATAGTTGTGTTTCAATTTATAGAGTCATCCTCTGAGCTACAATTTTGTTTATAGTATCTACATTTGAACTTAATTATGGGTATATTTGGTTCTTTCTAATATATCATGGAAATCATATACTGAAAATGCAATAAGTGAGAATTCTCTAATCTTTAGCTAGATTGCAATCTTAAATATTTAACCATGATTTTTACAAATAAAACATCAACTTTTCTCGAATAGATTATCTCATAAATTCAATTGAACAATAAGATAACCATAATAGAATATATACATATTACTAAAAGAGAAATAACTTAATCCAGAACAGAATGGAAGAAAAACCTGTAATTGAGAATTCCTTAGGGGAAAGCACATGTCAAGTGGGTTATTCCTCCCAACCTTAGATCAGAGCTACCACATATGCCCAATTTGTCACCCTGGAGATAAATATGATCCAACAATATGACCAAGTGACTTGTTGTATTTTCATAGGGTTATGAGCATTACATGAAGATTTTTGAGTACTGTAAATATACCTCATATTCACAACTGATTCAGAATGGAATCCCATTCTCTTTGTTCTCTTTTTTTTTATAATATTTTCCTAGGAATTTGACACTTGTACGAGCCTCCTTCTCATTGATCACCTGTCAATTTAATTTTTTCTCATTAACCATATGTCAATTTGATTTTTACACATGTTCCTAAAAACCTGAGATATCGTCTCACTTTTGTTGAGTTAACTCAAAAGATATTCACCACTTGTCCCCCTTATGTTGTTACTGGGTTGTTTTCTTTGGATCAATTGATTTTCTCTTATAACAAACCCACTTCACGTGTGCTTCCTCTTTTTTATTAAAATAATAAATAAATAAATAATTTGTGAGTTATATCACTAGGATCGATAATGTGTTGATAACAAAAGAATAAATATAATAATAATAATAAGTTTTAAATTCAAAATTTTGGGGTATCACATGTGTCTATATATGTGTGCAGAGACAAGGATGGATATTTTCTTTTAATATTACATATGGGTAAGGGTTGTATGAATTCAATGTGTCATATGTATCAAAAGAGGCGAAGTAAAATTCTTACTCCAAGCCTACAAGAAACTTCCTCTATGTTATAGGTTGGATAATTCATGTGCTCACTCAAGAGGTTACACATTAACATGAGGGTAGGTCATAGATTTGGTCTCCCATGACATTTAGTTGAGGAGAGCACAATAATGAAGGAGTCCTTATTCCTCAGTTACAATTAGAATCTCAACAAGAATAAGTAGTAAGAAGATAACAAGATCTTACCCATGTTACATGAGTTCCCTCTCCATGAAATATGTGTACTTAAAGTGTTAAAGTGAACATGAACTCACCCTTGGTATAGGTTGAGATAGGTTGGAGTAATCATCGCATCACCCTTGATACCAATATAGATTGATATTTACTATTATGAGATAAAGTATCCTTCACATGTATGGAATTTAGAAACTCTATTGTAAATAATAAAAATGCATTCATGAAATTATTTCTCATGTAGGTGGAGTGCATCCATTTAAATACAGGGGACATGTGTGGGAAAATATATAGAGTTTATTTATTTATTTTTTTCTATTACGAAGAGGATTTATGCATTAGAAACATGTTAAATATTGAATTCAATTATTTTATTTATTTAATTAAAATGGTAATATTATGCTCTCACACCCAAATGTGAGTTTTAAAATATAGGAAGGAAAGTGGATGAGTGAAATTAGGAAAATTACTTCAGAGTTGGGTAAAATTAAAAATTAGAAATTAAGTGTTAAAGACAAGTGGCAATGCAAATCATAGTCATATAAATGATTTTAAAAAAGTAGGCATTATGCATGGGAAAGCATGTGACATCTTGCATAAGTAAAAAAAAAGGGAAGGATTTTTATGAGAGACATCTTATGCACCCTAATCTTAGATGAATGTGATAATGTTAATAAAATTTTTGGAGAAAATGGTGAATATTTTTCTTTAATTGTGCTAAAATCCTAAAGTTTGGTTTTATTGGTGGTGGGTATTTCACATTGTTCTTCTGAAGAGATGAATAAACGAATAAACCATTAGTAGTAAAGAGGGTAGATCCCTTTAACAATTGATATTTTGTACATACCTTCATACAACTCTTATAGCTTGGGGGTTCCAAGGGCGGAAGATTACCCTTAGGGTACAATAGGATGTCCAATTAGTAATATCAATTTGATTGGAAAGGAGAATGTTTGAGCAAGCTCATAGTAGAAATTAAGATATGAGAAAAACTTACGATATTTATATAAAAGGTATGTGACTTCGAGTTCAATCAAGGTCTATTATCTTCTTTATTATTCAGATTTTTTTCAAATTTGGAGTAGATTTATTAGAACAATAAATATAAACCTTGTTGGGTGGAAGATTAGGATTATTATTTGGAGTATTAAAGTCATACAGAAACTTTGTAGGAAGTTCCATTCTTTTAGATGGATTTTAGAGTTTTATATAAATTTTTAACAAATTTTTTATAGGGAAAAAAATGATTAATGTATATTCTAGGAGGGAAATTCAAGTGCATCACTTATGCTTCATTAAGGTAACCTACATGGAAGTATTTTAGGGGCATGTTTGCATCAATATAGTACAAAAGTTTGTGATTTTGCAAAGGAAAAAGAAGAGATTTTGTGGGATTCTCTTTTTGTAAGAGATTAAATAGTTAGGTCACTTGTGGATAAGATGATACTATTTAAATACACCTTATAAAACTCTTTTAATTTATTCGAAACCCCACATTTGTAATTAAAGAGATTTTTCCTTCTGAAATTTATAAGAGATAGTCCTATCCTTGTATTTAGTTCTTATTAGTTGAAAGATAAATCTAATTGTGATATACATCCTTAGTGAAGTCATGAAGGTGGGAATTTTATTACAATTGATTGTTTAGTTTTCATATTAAAATATGGAAGACAAAGTAAGGCTAGATTCATCGCAAAACGTTGGTATCTTTATGAATGAGCCAACAACATTTGAAATCAAGTTTGAGAACATAATTGGGAAAAAATTCTTGGTATTTCATAATATTATTTTGTAGTATATCTCTTTATTTATTTTCATTAAATTTCTAAGAGATATTACCTAACAATTCCATTTGTTTTCATTGTTATTTCCTATGAAAGGAACTTGCAAAGTAAGGTAATAAATCCTAATTGCAGACTTGAAGTAGAGTACCATTCCAACATTTAATTTTAGACGTGTATGTTTAGAGAATTAGAAGGTTCCAAGAGACTTGATTGTAGAAAATTCCTTGAGGATTTCTTATGTATTGGGGATAAATATAAAGCAATTTCTCCTAGAGAGAAGGATGTTATATTATTAAAAATAAAAAAATTCTATCTAAAAGATAAATGATATATTTATTATATTTATTACATTGATTATTGTATATAGAAATTTCAAAATAAATTATTTATAAATCTATTAAGAATTTGTAGAGAAAAAAAAATAGTAGGAAAATATTTTTCGTTGTTCCATTGTAAAGGGATTAATACTACTATTTCTATATATAGAGAGAATGTATGATATTAAAAAAAGGAATTTATTTTCTATAATAGTGTATTTTATAACAAAGTTTTAGGAGGGGAATTACATATGGTATTAAAGCACATTTTTCACACACTAAGGAATATGAACCCACATGCATTACAAATTGTGAACCCACATCCATAGGGACTGGAAGAGTAACCAGTTGTGGGAGTAAACTCTCTATAACGAGATCAACTTCTTAAAGACATGCTAGACCCAAAATTATGATGAAAAGTGGACTCAATAACTTTGTTCTTTGTTCAAAGGTGACACGATTGCTTCCAATATAAGATAATATTCCATTTCCGCCTGTTTTTTTTTGTTTTTTCATAGGAAAATGAATGATATGATACAGAGGAGGAGACAAGTGTTGCAAGTAATAAAAAATAGTTCCAACAGTAGACTATGGAACATACATATTCTCAATGCAAGGAGGTGCATGCAAGAGATGGAAACTGGGGGGAATGTTCCCTCCTTGGTATAGGGTATCAAGTTGCAATGGATATAAATGAGGCTCTATTTGGTTGAGGATGCAAAGCTGCTGAGGCAAAGAGTTTATAATGCAAAGCGAGAACCAGTCATAGGCTCAATACTGCAAGCAAGGGCATCAGATGCAATCACAACTTAATGCAAAAAAATGTCCTTTTTCATAGTCTTAGTCCACTTGGTTTTAAAAAGGGATAAACTTGTACCAAAATAGATGTCCTTTCAGATCCAATTTATGAGTGTGAAAGAGATAAGTTCACTCGACAATCTTTTTTTATTTTTGAAAACAAGTCGGAAAAGAGATTAACTAAGACTCACGACCTTTCAAGTCCAATTAATGAGTGTGAAAGGAAAAAATTCACTTAGAAATATTTTCTCTTTTTAGACGAGTCAGAAAGGAGTTTAAATCAGACTCGTTGAGAGGTTTCTAGGCAGAATGTCATGGGGGAGGCCAAGGCTCCCGTGCTGGACTTATGTGAAAGGTCATCATCTTACGAAGAGCTAACACAATCTTGGGAAAACCCAAATATTTCCAAGTCGATGAGGATAAAATACTTGCATAGGTTAACTTAACTACAATATATCTAAGAATGCCCCTTATCTGGAAGGGTGTAGAAGAAGGAAATCAAGGCTCTACAAGATCATTCCAATCAAAGGAAACCACCCTAGGATTTGGAGGGAGCATACTCGAAGAGAATGGAATGATCCCTAGTGTAGAAGGTACAGACCTAGAAATTCTAAGGACATGGTCGAAGGACGCATCACCCTCCAAAAGAAGAGTGGGATTGACCAAATATTGCATTGGCAATATCACTTCCTTAGGCTTGTCATTCTCCAAGAGAAGAGTGAGATCAACTAAAGATTGCATTGGCATGACCGTTGGTTGAATAGGATGCGAGACAACAAGGTCAAGAAACTCATCACCCCCAAAAATAAGGGTGGCGTCAGTTGAAGATTGCATCGACATGACCGTTGTATCAACCAAATAAGGTTGGGAAACCAAAGATGACTCAAAACCTGAAGGGCGCCTAGAAAAATACCACGCTTCTTATACCATAATAGTAGTAGGGCACAAGCAAGTAAATTTATATCCTTTGCAAAGCCTACAAAGGAAATTGGGCTTATGTATTACATGTCTAGGATTCTCAATCGTATGAATTCCCCTGCATGATGTGCAGTGTCTAGTGACATTCTCCCAGCATGACTTGTAGAGGCTAGTAGAAAATATCCAACATGACTTGCAGAGGTTGGTGATGAATCCCCAAAATGACTAGTAGAGGTTGGTGATGTAATGCCAGTATGTGACTGACCCTCACAAGATGCAGTCGAGGAAGGTAGGGTCCAAGGATCGTTAAAATAGGAAGTGCGGAAAGGAACAGACTTCTCTGATGAAACGAGCCTATTGGACATGGTGTAAATATGGTGAATCAGTGCATGAATTAGAAGGTACCCATAAGGGATGAATACATTTTGACACCAATATTATCAGTTGTTAGCTAAGAATTGTTGACCACGGGGATCGACAGTCCAATAGATTCATTGGGGCTAGCATATGCAAAGGACAACTAGTCAATTGTCATAATCTTCCCATTGTGAGGAAAACAAAGAGTCTGGAAGACATATGATATGAAGAAATTCATAGCGTAAGTCCAATTGCGTCCTAGTAACAAGTTATAATCGAGGAGTGCATCAACCACCTCGACATCCACCTCTATTGTCTTCCCACCTAACTGGACTGGAAAGGAGGGAAGAATACCATGAGGGAGGAATGAACGACCGTCAAAATAAGTCAACATGGTCGGAGACTGAGAGAGAGTCAGAGAGCCAAGGGTTTTCCAACAAACTAAGGACATCACACACTTTGTAGTTCCATCATCAACAACAATACGCTTAATGGTATACTTCAAGTAACCCACGTGGATTTGGAATGCCACATGGTAAGGAAAGAGAGGCTTTACATATGTGACGTCAAACTTGATAACTTTCGAGCTACTAGGATCTAAATCTCCTAGTGCTGATAGCAAGGCATTCCTTTGTGAAGGACACGTTTGGAGTACCTCCAGAGCCGACATCGCACAAGGGGTTTGACCTAGGTCCCCAAGAATAGAGCGATTTTGGGAATCTCTAGCATTTGGTATGTGTGTAGAGTTCTTGAGTACGCCTTTCATAATATGAGGTGGTGGCTCTCATTTTTTGATCTACAAGGGTCTCTCTAGAGGAGGAGGAGACTCTAGACCAGTTCCAGTCTGTGTAGAATTGTAATCGTGAGATCGAGTGGCTACATTAACCTAAGAATTGACCATATTGATGAAAAACTGGTCACCATCTTGTGGTGGTGGGTTTTGGCTCCCATCGGCCACATTTCTGGCATTCAAGGAGCTCGAGGACAAGTGTTGGTTATGTGGGAAAGGATTTGTTGGCATGACGGGTGATAGAGATAATAGCCTCGAAGCTTCCGCAAGTTTGGGGCATAAATGAGTAAGATGATCGTTTGTACAAAGCTTACAGGGAAATTTCACCTTACGCATTTCTTTCTTTCCCTTACCAGCATTATTATTCGTCCTCTCATTATTACCATTGTCCTTAGGTTTATTATTCTTCCCACCATTATGATTATTATTACATCCTTTCTTCTTATTCATGCCTGGTTGTTGGTTATCATTTGGGTCGATCGATGATTGCACAAAATATACATTCGTCGACTGAGTGGAATTGGAAGACACAAAAGAAGTTGGCCCTCCAATAGACTGGTTTAGAGACAATTATTTTGAGTGTCCTGTCACCAAGTCTGTAGATCGTACATTGAAGAAACCTACAATGCCATCGACATGAGGTCCGAGATTTTTTCTAGGGTCATAGTTTGACCTCTTTGCGTCCAAAAGAATCTCATATAACATCCCAGACTAAGCATATATAATATCTAACTGTTGGCTTTTTAAGATTGCTTCTTCCTCATATGTAACCCCAAATGGAGCAACATCCTTCGAAATAGGAGGTTGTAGAGACTTAAGGAACTATTCTAACAGAAACTCCGGGGGTATGAATGGCTTTATCAACATCTTCCATCTACGCCACTCCTAGATTTGATTTGATATATGAGTGGCTTTGTCCTGATGTAAGGTCGACAAAATTTCTAGGCCAACATCCTAATGAACCGACAATTGGAAGTGCTTAAGAAAGACTAAAAACATATAACTAAAGGTCCTATATTCCCCCATAGGTAGCTCGATATACCATTTCACGGAAACTCTCGGGAGGGTGCATTGAAACAATCTTAAATGAATGGAATAGTCGTTAAGGGAATTCAAAGAGAACCATAGATGAAAGGTGGTAATGTGATCACCGGGATCCTCGCCATTCTTTCCTTCGAATTTGGAATATCTGAAGGAAGCTTGGTGGGAACAGGGGGCCATGTAGGATCATGACACATAGGGTCATTCATCAATTTAGACAAGTCTGGAAGATTGAGCATGGACAAAAAAGGGAGACGAGGTTGCAGCATCTGGCCCCAAGATCCATGGAAAGATTGTGTTTGGGGAATTGCAGCCCATCCAAGGTTCTGGTAAGCACCATGGCCCTGTCCGGGATTTTAAATCCCTCCTCCAGGATGATTCATAAGAGGTTGGTTGGGAACCATTTGAGTAGGAATGTTCTGATGGGGGCTATAAAAACTACCCCTAGCCAGAGTGGCTCTGGATTGGGGTTTTCCCAAGGTGTGAAACTGATCTCCTCCAGGTGTGAATACGGAGGATAAAGATGGATTCGTCATGCCAAATGTGTTGGTCAGAATTGGCACTTAGGAGGTGGGTGTAAAAGACACAACCTTAGAAGAATATTTTCCTCCATGCTGGTTATTCCATCCAGAAGAAATAGGATTATACCTAGGATTGAAAGGAGGAAAGCCTCCCATGATAGGAGTTGTTTGATGGACATTATTTCCACCAAATGAGAATGGAGTATGAGGAGGAGTTGTGCCCCTGAGTCTAATGCTAGCATTAGGGCCAACGACTGAGATGGATTTTTAGAACTACAAAGTAAAATTTGGCATACCATAGGAAAAAGGACTAGATGCCATAGGTATGGACTGAACATTATATCCCAGTGAGTGACCAATATACCCAAACGGTTTCATGGAAATAGGTTGAGAATTCACTATAGGATGGGAAGCAGTGATGATAGGTTCCTTTGGTACTACAACCATTGTGGTTGCAGGAGTCGAAGGGGTGCCATTAACTATAGTAGGTGTGGGAGTTGAGGGGTTCCTAGTATTTTGATGACTCAGTTCAATACTCATCCTTGTAGAATCACAAGTCTGATTAGTGGAGGTGTGTGTACCACATTTAATAATTCTATGCCTTTTAGAAGGAAAAGACTCGAAATCTAGTGATAATTGTAACAAGCACTGAGACCAACGAGGAAGTTGGTCTAACTCCATGATGCCTTAAGACTCAAGATATAAAAACAAATCCTAAGGTGAACTAGTAATCAAAGAGCACACCAAAAATAATCAAACATTCAGAATGCATGCAAACAGGATAAAGTGGTTGAAAGGGGCCTCCATCCCTAAAGTAGGTATGCCTCGCCCAAGAGGGGCCTGAGACTCCCTGCTAAAGATCAGAGGTATTAGAATTAGTTATAAGGGCCCTGGTGGGCTTAACAACCAGTCAAGCAAATCCCCCTAGAGAGGTAATTCTCCATAAAGGTTGTGTGTTGTTCGATCCTTATCTGACCCAGGGTACTTGCAGAATAATCCCTACAACTAACCTATGTGGTACCTAAGTCAAGAAATTAATCGACCATGGTATAACCAATGCACAGGTGAACAGTCGTAAGTCAAGTTCACTATATGGGCAGGGTATCAAAGCCCAAAACCTTGAAATCATCGCCTCTCATGGAGGTAAGGGCACTAGCAAGATCCTTGAATACAAATAGATCCCCAGAAATATCTCTGACGCTAAGAAGGTATTCGAGAGATATCACTTCAACCGACTTCACGTGACCTTGTGTTTAGCTCCGGTGTAAGTAGAAAGTCCTAATATTACCGATTATACAATGGATTTCTCCACTCCCTTATTCAGACACATATGTTTATTTAATATCCTTGGAGAAGTTTACTCACAAAATCCTATTCCAAGGCACAAAATCCTAAGCTAGTTGGTGCACCCTAGAAAATAAAATCGTTACTAATCAATTTTAAATTATAGCATTAATTTTAATGGCCTTTCTTACTCAAAAGGTGTGGTCGTAAAACTAGTGATGTTATGAATCAACAAGTAAAGTAAATGAATATGAAAACAATGCAAAGTCCTAACTTCAATTTCCAATGAATGATATGCTTCTTTAAAAAATGAAATTCTCAATTCAATTTTGAAATTCTAAATAAAAAACGAAATATTCCTTTACATGCACTAAGATAAATGACAAAAGACTCAATAGATAAAAATTCCAATCAATGTAAAATGCCAAATATTTTTGTATTTTCAATATAATAAAAATGGAAAATGCAAGGACTAAACAACAACTTGATACCATGACTCTACCATGTATATACAGAGACAAACCAAATAGGATATCAAGTAGCAAAACACCCATCCCAAGGTTCATGTAAAATCAAAATGAAAAGATGATGAGAAAGGCACCGCCCGAAAATTCAACAAAAGACATGTTTCCTGTCATACCACAGACACTTAATAGTCACTACAAAGACCCAAGAAGACTCAACAATCATCAAAACCTACCCAGCAACCACCAAACCTAGCAATCAAGCAACAAATGTTGATGTACATGACTATTCGACGGAAACGGGTGTATGTACACATCTTGTAGAAGGACAACACGTGTATGTACACATCTGTCAGGAAAAAATATGTGTATAAGTGTCAAAACACTGCCAGGCTAAGGAGAATGCTTAAAGACTCAGACCCAGAGTGAACAGAGAATGTCAAGCAATCATACGACAAGAAACTCAATATGAACGAGAGGAATCTAAGGAGAAAAACACTCCAAACCCCAAAAAAGAATATTCAATCCCCAATATGGTCACCAATTCTGTTACGAGGAAAATCTCTCTATGGCTAGGGGTAAACCACAATAGACAGATATGACTGCAGAAATCAACTCTATTCTCAAGTATGCTATATACAAAAACATGCTAGAAAGACAAGATAAAATTCCTACCTCATCTAGACGTTCGATGAAGTCCACCATTGAGAACTTGACCCAAAGCAATATACCTGCAACTAGTCCTCAACAACCAAGCAATGCAAGCATATGGTGATAATATATGATGTTAGCACATTCAATAGCATAATCCATCAACATTCATAACAAATACTCCCATGGAATAATAATTCAAATATTTGCAAGATATTAATTGGATGAGAAAAGAGTATTTCTATTAAGATATAATCAACAGAAGTGAATAAGTTACATACTTCCATGTCAGCACAATTCAGAACCGAGAAACTAAGTTCCTTCCAACTGGGCCTCAACAACTTCAATCCTCCACCAAAGTAAATCTCCTTTAAGAGAGACAATGGAGTTCTCAATCAGAAAGGGAAGAGCTTGGGGGTTGAACATTGTGTTCAAACTTACACGATAAAGGGATGCAGACTCAATGTGAAGTGAATAATTCCTCCAGAGTAACTTTTCTCTCAAAGTTAAATCCTTTCTCCTATTTTCCATAGCTCCAATTTTTCCCATTTATAGCCTTCAACTGGAATTGAAGGGCCGATTTGAAACGTTTCCAATATATGGAAGGCCAAGGATTATTGATCTCGTGACATGACATGGAAATCCGACACAATTTTTCAATTTTGGGCACATTTCTCGATGTACATAGGTTGTAGTGGTCCAACCTACATATACACATGTTGTATAGTAGGAAAGGTGAATATATGTGAAAAAAATTATATTTTTATCTCTGGGATTTTCAAAAAAGGGATTTTAAGTCTGCATAGGGAAATGGAAAAAGTCCTTATGTGCAACATTGTATGGGGTGAGGAAAATCTTGCTATAATAGTGGACAACTACATTATAGAGGAAAATTGTTACAGAATCAGTTGCAAATGTTACATATTAGAAGGAGTGCATTGTTGGATTGGATTTGGAAAGGATGTGAAAGAGATGAAGATTCATTGAAGAAATGAAAAATTGGAAGCGACAAGATGAAAGGATGTGAGAAGCGTTGGGAAATTGAAGAGAATAGTTTCTGGGAAGAATAAAACATAGAATTAAATATATTGAGAAATAGCTTGCAAAACCAAGAGGAGAGATCATGTGATAGGAGGGAGAAGTGGTTGAGGTTGCCATGGCATATGGCCTGGATATCCAATGAATATTGTAAGTTGCAATATATCCATTGCACCATTGTATTGTACTATGTATGAATGGATAAAAGAGTTGGGTTTTATATATTTACCCTTTTTGTGTGTGTATGAATGAATTCCTATAGGATGTTATGTCGTGTGTTCTTGAAATAATTAAGTATGAGTTAATGTCTTACATGAATGAGTAAATCCTATAAAGAATGGTGTTTTATGATATGGCTATGCAGGTGGCACAAGTCTATTTAAGGTCGTGTTGGAAATTGTGGTGTTCCATTGGGAGGTTGAGCACTTTGGTTCTATGAGCATTGAGGGTTTTGTCTAAGTACAGAGAAGTGAATAGAAGTTGTTGTACCAAGTGTTGGTTACATGTTTCATCAAGAGAATTTCCACATCAGAGGATGTTATAAAAGGAGATGGATTATTGACAGAGATGTGTCACACCAAGGACATGTGTTGCAACAAAGGCAAGTTGTAGCATGGGTATGTTGAAGCTGGGGATATGTAGTCAAATTTATTTGCAATAAGGGAGTGTAATATAATGTGTTTTGCAGCAGTATGTGAGTTACAACAAGATATTTCCACTGAAAGAGGTGAGTTGTAGAAAAAATATTTGTCTGAACAAAGGTTTTCTATAACATGAAATGAGTTATAGCAATAGGATGGTTGAGTTGCAATAGAAGGAAAGTCACAGTAGGAGGCGAGTTGCAGTAGGAGGCATGATTTGTAGCAGAAGATGAATTATATTCATGCAAGTTGCAGCAAGAGGTGAGTTGCAGCAGAAGAAAAGTCACAACAGGAGGTGAGTTGTAGCAAGAGGTGAGTTTCAACAAAAGGTAAGTCACAGTAGAAGGTGAGTTGCAGCAAGTGAATATGCAATAGACAAGTGACTCTATAACATATGTTGTGGTGTTACTGTGAATAAAATGTGGGTATGTGGGGGAAGAGGTACAACCCTAGGGGTTGTGGCATGATCATGTGAAAGGAAGTAAAATGTAGCAATGATGAAGAATCTTTATGGAAGATTTGATTCCTATCATGCACACAAGAAGAAAATGGTCCATTGTGAACGTACTCTAATGGAAGGGGGTGGATGCCCACTGCATCAAGTGGTATCATAGATAGGTTTAAATATGGGGTGAAATAATGCGAGAATATATCATATATTGGTTCAACTCTGGGGTGAAATAATGTGAGGAGGTATTAAAGCACATTTCAATTATGGAATTAAAGAATGTGAAAAGATATTCGAGCATGATTGAGTTTTAGGGTGAAACCATGTGAGAATATATTAGAGTATGTTTCAGATCTGGGATGCAATAAAATACAAGTCAATAATACCTATGAGAGTGTGGATTCAACTTGTATTATTGAAGGAAGAATGATGGGAAAAGATAACCAAGAACATAAAATTTCATGAAGAAAACTTTAAAAGGGTGTTGTTGGAAAGGAAGAAGTCTCTGACATAAATGGGTGCTAGAAATACATGGTAGTTGTGGTGGTGGTTATCCATGATTGTTATCTTGGAATGAAGGCATGGTCACTGGAAATGAGCGACTGTGTTTGTGAGGGGAATGCAGTCAAAAGTTTTCTTGGGATGGAGACTGGGATCATATTTTCTGAGGATCATGTTTGTATATGTGAGTGCATTGTTGTTCGATGGTGACTAGAGGATTTTAAGAAGACCTTAATTTAAGAGAAATAAAGAATAACAATGATGAAAAAAATAAATGACAACAGTGGAAGATAAAGACATGTGGTTTTGTCAAATGTAATTAAGAAAGGAGGGAGAGAATATGGATTTTTGTTTCCCTTAATATGTTATTTGCTTGTTTGTAGGAATAAATACATTTGTGACTGCATATGGAAGAGAATGTGCTTGGATGAAAAAAATATGTATTAGAATGAGATATATGCATGAAAAGGAAATTGCAATATTATAGAGTTTGTAGGTGATAGGAAAATGTCCAAGTAGAAGATAA
>JASDQU010307083.1:0-23031 GCA_032191745.1 Picea mariana | reverse complement strand
ATTAAAGGAAGCTTACCTCTGTACCTACAATTGGTTCCCTTATTCAGCCTTTTGATGAAGTTGGCCACTTCTTCATCATCTTCTGAGACGTCCCTGCTACTGCTATATTCTTCTTGTTCCTTTTTCTTTTGCTTTGATATTTTGGATGCTTTGAAGGTTGATTCTTTTACATCTAGATTTTCCTGTCCAGTTCTCATCTCATATGCCGTGAGGATTCCATGCAGTCCACCCATGCTTATTGAGTTTAGATCCGATCTTTCTTCTAGTGTTGATATCTTAGTGTTGAATCTCATAGGAAGAGATCTTAGTAACTTTTGAACAATTACAGATTCTTCGACTTCTTCTCCCAATCCTATGATTGCATTCACTATTTCATCGACTCGTAAGAAGTAGGCTACGATATCTTCATCTTCCTTCATTTTTAGTTGTTCAAACTAACCTCTGTAAGTTTGAAGTTTTGTTGTTTTGACTTTTGAATCTCCTTCATAAATATTTCGAAGCTTGTCCCAAATCTCTTTAGCAGATTTACAATGTGAAACTTTGGTGAATACCATATCACTGAGACCATTCAAAAGTGCATTTATGGCTTTGGAATTCTTCTCACCGAGTTTCATTGCTTTGTCATTTGTTGGTGGAACTGTTGGTGATGTGTATCCGTCTACAATTGATTTCCAAACTTGAAATCCCTGTGCCTGTATATATGCCTTTATCCTTATGCTCCAAAAAGCATACTTATGTCCATCAAACTATGGTATTCCATTTTTATATGAGTTGGTACTCTCCATGATCTACCTTTCAGTGGTTAAACTAATTTCTGAAGGAACTTGCTTTGATACCAATTATTTTTGTAGACCAAAATGGGGTCGACGGACCTATGATAGGTAACCACCTAACTGATATCAAAGCCGAAAAATAGTATCAAACCCTCATCCATAGCTAGGGTCCGTTATGGAAACCAATTTACCTCTTGAAAGTCAAGTTCCTTGGCCGAGGAGCCATAGCCAAACACCTATCAAAAAGGGTCGCAAACACATAAATTAGTATAGCATCTCGGTAAGGCATTTTATCACATTTAGAAAAGAGGACATTAAAAATAAATCATACTTACTAGGTTTTTTGAATGGTGGATTTGGGGTAAACGTTTTGCAATTTTGGCTGAATAATACCTGCGTTGACGGAAAAAACATTACAGAAAGGAACCAAATCATTACACAAATAACAATAGAGACATGGTATGGGTTTACTTGGAGTATCTCAAACCTCGAAATGAAAAAAACCCGTAAAAGAACATTTTTACTATATGGAACCAACATTTTCTTCTTGATGGTTACCCTCGTACACAACAAGGGCCCATCATTAGTTGTAGTATCCAAAACAAAATCTACCCTAACATAGTAATAATATAAAGAAAAATATAACCAAGACATTCACAACCTTTATTTAGAACACTTCCATAGGTTTCCAAACAAAAACTCATGATAAGGTCACAATAGCAGTAACCACTAAATATTAAACAAACTAAAGGAAATGTGCATAGGACCATTAAAAACCTTCAATCATAAAACATTGTCAACAAGGTTATAAAATGGAAACCATTAACATAAATCACAACAAGATAAGGATGAAAGACATGATTCATGAGGCTTTGGAAGGTGGAGGGGGATTACACAAGCCAGAGGGCATGATGAAAAAATCATAGTGGCCCTCATGAGTTCTAAAGGTAGTCTTGGGAATGTCTGCCTCTTTCATACATATATGGTGGTAGCTAGAACAAAGATCAAGTTTAGTAAAGAACTGGACACCACTCAATTCATCCAAGAAGTTATCAATGACAGGAATGGGAAATTTGTCTTTAATCGTAAGTTTGTTGAGGGCCCCGAAGTCAGGACACATTCGCCAAGAACCTTCTTTCTTCAGGAACATGACCACCAGAGAAGAGTAGGGGCTAGTACTAGGGTGGATAGTGCCTACTTTAAGGAGTTCTTGGACCATTTTCTCAATTTCATTTTTTTGGGAAAAGGGGTGATGATACAGATGAATATTGGAAGGAAGGATTCCTGGTACAAGGGGAATGGAATGATCATGAACACTAGGGGAAGGAGGGAGTCCCTAGGGAGTGGAAAAGACCACTTGATGTTTAGAAATGATGGATTGGAGGTCTTGCAACACCGAGGGTGTCTATGTTTCTTGTATGGCATGGAGTTGGGAAATAACACAAGAATGACCTTTTTTGAGCAGCTTTTCCATGCGATGGGAAATAATGATCTCAGGTGAATCGATGGTGATTCCTTGGAACTTATATTGTTGGCCCTCCTGGTCACATTACATGGTTAATTCCTTAAAATACATGAGAATGGGGCCTAAAGTCCTGAGCCAGTCTGCACCCAACACAATGTCATAACCGCCCATGTCGATAACAAACATGTGATATTTCAGGTGGTAGTCACCAATTTGGAGACACACATTTTCACAATGCCCTCCACATTCCATGGAGCCACCATTGACAATCATGATTTGGAAATTATTGACTGCATGGATGTAGCAATGAGTTTCTTGGGCAATGCAATGATGAATAAAATTATGGGTGCTTCCACTATCAACCAGAATGATGACCTTCCTATGATTGATGTAACCGATTAGCTTGAGGGTTTGGGGAGCAGAGAATCCAGTGAGATCATTTAGGGAAATGACCAATTTGAATTCGGGAGGGTCTCAGGGAGGGGTGAAGTCAGTGGTTTCAGGTGACTTAAACACAAGGGGAGTTTCAACCTCCTCTTCTGAAATATCCTCCGAGATGGCCATAAAAATATTTTTTCCTTACACTTGTGGCCTAGGAAATATGTGTCATCATAATTATAACAAAGGACTTTGAGTTGGAATTCGTCTGTTTCAACCCTGGTCAATTTTTATATCTTTAGTGGAGTGGAAGGAGTAGTGGGATTTACTTGTTTAATGCGAGGGATAAATGAGGGTTTTCGGTTTTGAGAAGGTACAACCTGTTGTGCTTCTTTATCTCTTGTATTCTCTTCCACCCAAATCTGAGGCCGAGCCATGAGGACATGGGCCCAAATATCGTCCTTAAGGCCACTGATAAAACACTCTCAAAAAAAGGAATTAGACATGCCCTCTGTCCGAAAATCCAATCGCTCAAAATAAGCTATAAAGTCTTCCACTGTTCCTGATTTTTTCAACTTTGTCAAATGACCCAAATGGTTGTTTTCAGTGTCAAAGGGTTCATAAATCTCTGCCACAAAGTGTGTCCAAGCAATATAACCTTGACGGGGATTTTTTCTTCACTGGCAACGTTCTTGATCTAGATGGAGAACACCATACCGAAGTTTGGCCAAGTCATCTATAATGCCATATAAAGAGAAATAATGTTTCGTTTGGGTTACCCAACCACTGGGATCCAAGCCATCAAAGTTGGTCACATCCACCCGCGGAAGGCGCAAGTCACGTTGAAAGTGATGGTGTTGAAAGTTATGGGAATGAGATAAAGTTTCAACTTCAGTATGTGGAGGTGGGTCATATAAAGGGTTATTTATAGGGATATGCAGCTTGGTGTAGAGTGTCGAAAAGACAAATTCAAGATGGGTGGTCAGGTCTTGTTTGATTTCCTCCATTGAGGACTATATGGTTGTATTGATGGTGGCAACATTGGCACTGAGTTTTTTCACTTCTTGTTGGGTCTCAGTCAGATTAGATTGCAAGGTATTGAGGAGAGATTCCAAGTCTTGTCTACGGGTATGGGCCATGATGACGAGGGAACCAAAATTGGGTGGGTGGTGTCAATTTTGTTTCTGAAAAATTATATGTATGAATGTGATAAGGGGGAATAGATTAATCCAATGGAATAAGTCTCAAATAATGGTGAAAAAAAATCCAGACTTTGTTTTAACACCCGTGGAGTTATACTTCAGTCTGAAGAATACTGCAGTGATGAAATGACCAAATGCTTAACCAAGAATAAATTTGTAGTGATTTGGAAACCCGAACATAGTTGCAGGGCAATAGATCTTGTCTGTTTTAATTTGTTTATTTTTTTGTCCCCCAGGGTTAGGTATTCAAGGGTTCTACAAACAAGGGTTTGCCTTGTGCTATAACTCTCTGATATAGGTGTGGGGTCCAATAGTAGTAATCAATCCAATATCTTAGGGCACTAACTAAGGAGGCTAGACCATGCCCTTAGCCATACTACCCGACTACCCAGGTACTAGAGATTATCTTCCTGAGTGCAGTTCTTGGTGGCACTATAGCAGTCAGGTGACCGATCGATTTATCTAAAGAGGGCTTCAAGAAATGTAGGTTGAACCATACATAGGTTTTGTCTAATGCACTACCACTTGAAGGGGTACCAACAGGGGTTACAAGGGTGGCCAACATATGTGCTCTTAAGTACCACTTGTATTTCCTGCGTGTATGAATTCCTCAACCATGGGTTTATGCGCGTAATGAAAAATCTTTGTGGATTAAAGACGTCAGAATACATCTCTACCCTGAAAAAAATTTAACCCACAATTTCTGTCGAGGAAAGTTCTCTGATACCACTTGTAGTATACTAGATATAAAAAGTATGCAGAATAGAAATAAAATGCTAGAAATGGCAGAATAACAACAATATAACCAGAACAATCACCACAATAAAACTGAAATGATATAAGAATAACAACAGAAATAACACGTTGATTCTAAGAGCAATGTTCATGGGCCTCTTCGAGGGGGCAATCTCTAGTGGAGCATATCTCTATTACAACAATATCCAAGATAGGGTTCTCATACCCTCGACTCCTATTTATACTAAATATGTCTATCAAAAGAAGCATCTAGAGGAAGATCCTTCTAGAAACGAAAGCTTCTATCAGGTCTTCTTACATTCAACTCATTCTATTTTATTGCAAGGCTTTATTAATATTGACCTTTATTACATCTGAATATATTATTCTACCTATGTGTGGGTTAGGACACTAACAACAAGGGCCCATTATTAGTTGCAGTATCCAAAACAAAATCTACCCTAACATAGTAATAATATAGAGAAAAATATAACAAAGACATTCACAACCTTTATCTGAAATGCTTCCAGAGGTTTCCAAACAAAAAATCATGATAAGGTCACAATATTAGTAACCAATAAATATTAAATAGACTAAAGGAAATGCACATAGGACCATTAAAAACCTTCAGTCACAAAACACCATCAACAAGGTTATAAAATGGAAACCATTAACATAAATCATAATAGGATAAGGATATATACTCTAATAGGCATTACACCTAGGATTCCAAATGACAGAGTAAAGTTAGAGTAAGGAAAAACCTAGAGTTAGTATGTGACATAGAAACCCCAAGCATAAAGTAGTGCAAACTAAAAGATAGAGAAATAAAACACTAAGCCATCTAACTCGAACCAAAAGGAAACCTCATCTTTCGCTGGAATTTTTCCAAATAGTAAAGTGAAAGATCGAAATCCACATGGGGTTGTCGGGACGTACCCCCCTAGCTCTCATTCCAAGAAGTCACACTTGGCACACATAAGGTTTTCCACAGGAGGCTAGGAATAGGTGCGTAATTAAGAACACAAGGCACGACAATTAAAACCTTAATAACTGCCAACTACTTTTGTATTTTATATCAAATCATGATTAACGCTGACCAAACTAAATGTAATTGCAATATGATTATCAATTTAATCCTTTCACCTATTTTTCCATGCATGAATGGTTGGGACAAGACAACATTAAATTGCAATGACATAGTAATGAAACGAATTAATCCACCAAGTTAAGTTATAACAAAATAAAAGTAGTGACAATGCTCCCCTTATAATAATCAATGAAGTTTTTCAATACAAGATTTATACTATGGAATTGTAATATGAAATCATAACCTTTCCACATAAATTATAACACAAATTTGAAGTTGTACCATAAAGAGTGTATCTTAGGACAAGCAAGTCTAGTAGGATTGCATGTTGAATTGTTATACTATTAAGGTAAAAAGAATTTAAAGGTAAGAGATATATGATTAATGAAATTTAGATGATCAAAAATAATTGAGTAATACTCTTACTTAGTTGAGAATAAAATATTGTTGTATAATTTGTTTTTTATGGGTATGTGACATAATGGTATGAGAGATTTAGGAACCACACTTGGAATTATGAGCTCAACCACGTAGACTAATGTACTATTGTTATATTTTCTTCTTAACACTAGGAAGAAGATTTTTTGTTGCAGGAAAGAGGATTGAAGTACTTATCTTACTCGAAGAACGACACATCAAAACAAACCAGAAAATATCAAACAAGGAAATATTGGTGAGGGAAATATACAAGTAAATTTGAATGAAAGAAGGGATAACAAACAATTCAAATTGATTCAGACTATACATGGTCTAAGAGAAGAATCGAAAACTGTTAAAGAATATAATGAACAAATTATAAATACACAAGAAAAACTTAATGCAATATTGTTATACAATCTGTGTAATCATAAATTTGACAAGAGTAAAGGTCAATTTTCCAGTAATTTTGAAACTAATCTGCACAAAAAGAAGTCTAGGAAATTCAAACATATTGAATCAATGACATAATCTGGTTTTAACGAAACTGAAAATTCAAGTGAAGAAAATGCTAAAATGGAACAAAGAACTAAAAATAAACATAAGCATCATGAGGAAATCATGGGATAATTAAAAAAGATAAAACCTCCAATATTTAATGGTGAAATTGAGACTGGAGAAGAGGCAGAAGCTTGGCTTTCTAGAATGCAAAAATACTTTCATATATATAATTATTCAAGTGAACTTAAAGAAAGAATGACCATCTATAATATGACTGAGAAGGAAGATATTTGGTGGCAAGATATAAAAAGGGTAAGTAATATTAAGGAACATAAAATCACTTGGAAAATTTTTAAAAGATATTTCAAGAAGAAATATGTATTAGAAAAATATATTATGTATTAAGACCTAATTAGTGGTACACTACCCATTAATTGGGGGATATTACATTAGTATTGTTATTTTATTTATGTCCGCTTGGGTCCATTAGTTGTAATTGTACCTCCTAGTCTCCTATATACACCAAGGAGACCTTTTCATTTGGAATCATCTTGTATTTGTAAATTTATGGGGTGTATAAGGAGGTTTCCCCCTCGAAGAGGATTATTATCTGAAATTATCTCTTTTTCAAGGAGTTGGGTACTTATTATAAGGTTTTTTATGCTATTTTGATATTTGGTTCTTAACATTTGGTATCAAATCTCAAGGTGTTGGGGTTTCTCTATTGCATTTGAGACACCTTGGAATTTTCTCTATAACTTGTTTTCTACGATGTTTCAGACATAAATAATTGGAGGATATTTATTATATGGATCAAAGTACCCGGGGTTCAAATTTCATCTCTCGAGGCCTTATAATTTTGAAGATATATCCTATGTAAGATAGGTTTATGGAATCATCTTGAATTTAGTCATCTCATAATTTTCACTATAACATTTTTTCTATGATGTTTCAGACCCTGAAACTCAGAGGATATTCATATAAATTATCAAGGTATCTTTGATAAAAAATTAATGTTTTGGTTCATCGTAATTTTGTAAATACACCCTTTGTAAGATAGGGTAGCTGACTAGTCATATTAACTAGTATCAAACATGTGTACCTGATAAAACAATGATATCTTCTTCAGTGAGTATCCAAATAATGTGAGACCAGTTGCATTGGATAGTGGATAGTATTTAGTATTTTTGGTGCACGTTTCAGAATCAAATATCATATATTGTGCTCTTGGAACTCTTTACAAGTATACCCTCTTTGAAGGGAAAAAAAACAACAAGGTGTGGGGAAGTTACCATAACTTCAACTTGGCACATACAATTTTGATCAGACCTATGGAATTGCAGAGAAGATGTATCATAGAACTACAAAATGAAATTTTTAGACCTATAAGGGATGGAAATTTGGAGATACGACAGAAGAAAGATCATATAGAGGAACCACATCGAAATAAAGGTTTAAAATTGATACTTGGAAAACATGCCACCAAAAAAGGGAACTTATACAAAAAATAAGCCTTCAGACAATCCTACTTGGACTCTTGATGAGGTGAAGAAATGTGTAGGGACATAAATTATTTACAAAATAAGTTAGTAACAAAAGATGAACTACAAGGGATGATGGATTCAACTGAAGATAAGTTGGAAGCAATAATGGATAATAAGATGAATTGTTTAAAAAGGGAGATCATGGAAGGATTGAAATATTTTCTAATAGAGAGGCCACCTGAAAGTGAAAATGTATCCCATGAAATTCATGATGAAGACACAAGGAAGATGAATCAAAATTGGAGAAAAAGCAACTTTGTGTTGAAGACCAATCACTTTCCTAAGATCAATATGCGGAAGTTTGCTGGCAATGATACAATCACATGGATACTCCATATGGAGCAGTTCTTTGATGTACATGATGTGCCACACACACAAAAGGTACGAATTGCATCTTTATATTTAGAACCCAATGATTTTTTGTGGTATTGATGGCTTTCTTCTCACAAATCACTTGTCACTTGGAAAATTTTAATGGAATAAATGATAGCACACTATGAGGATACGAGAAGAAATACCTTCTTCATTCAGTTGATAAATCTCAAGTAAAAGGGTTTAGTTGTAGAGCACATTGATAACTTTGAAAGATTGAAAATAAAGGTAAAAAATATTCTAGATGAGCACATCATTTATGTATTCATAGGAACTTTAAATTATAACATTCAACATGAGGTTCTCCTTTGGGAACCCAAATCATTGGAGAATGCATTCAGGGTGGTGAGAAATGTTGAAAGTAAAAATATGGCTATGGCTACTAGAAGGACCACTCCTAACATCTATCGATATAATAATGTTCCTTCTTCTAAAACACCTCAACCTACAAGGTTGACACCTCAACAATTGGAGGAAAGAAGATAAAAAGGTTTATTCTTTAATTGTGACAATAAGTATAGTAAGGGACATAAGTGTGGGGAGAAAAAATTATTCTACATAGATTGTGAAGAGGAAGAAGAATAAGAACCATCTCAAGATGAAAACTTAGAAGATATTTCTTCTTAATTGCTAACTCACACCATATCATGTAATACATTGGCTAGAATTATCACTTATCAAACCCTCAAGATTGAACAATATATCAAAAATAAAAAGGTAATAGTCCTAATTGATTCTGGTAGTACTAATAATTTCATTCACTATAAACTAGCCAAATCTCTCAATTTCTTTATATATCCAACACTAGAGTTTCAAGTAATGATTGCAGATGGAAGAACTATCAATTGATCAGGAAAATTCCATATGATCAATCTTACTATGGGGGAATATGTAATGAATAGTCCAATGATTCATATACCCATGGGTGGTGTTGATGTCATACTAGGAGTCCAATGGTTACCATCACTGGGAACCATTGTTTTTAATTTTCAAGAACTTTTCATAAAATTTTCATTGGAAGGAAAGGAAATTGAGTTAAGGGGTATCACAGGAAAACCCAGTAAGGTGATAATCTCCAATGGCATGGAAAAATTATTGAAAAAGGGGCATCAAGGTGTAATTGTACAACTATGCTCACTACATGTTCAAACATCTAAGCCATATATTCCTCTAGATCTCCAAGGGATAATTGATAAGCATTCCAAAGTATTTGAAGATATTCCTAGAGGTTGTCCACTCACTTGCAATCATGATCATGCTATTCACCTAAGTATTGGGAGTGTTTCTCCCAACATCAAGCCTTACATATACCCTTATGCCCATAAGAGTTAAATTGAGTGTATGGTTGAAGAAATGTTAGAGGCTGGCATTATTAATCCTAGCCAAAGTTCTTACACTGCATCGGTGGTAATGGTGCTCAATAAAGAGGGCTCATGGCGTATGTGTCCAGAGTATATAGAGCTCAACAAGATCACTATTAAATAAAATTTTCCCATTCCCATGATTGATGAATTGTTAGATGAACTATATGGATCAATCTACTTCACAAAGTTGGATCTTCATTCAAGGTATCATCAAATTAGAATGAAGGAAGAAGATATCCCAAAAACAACATTCCAAACTTATGAAAGCCATTATGAATTTTTGGTCATGTCGTTTTTCCTTACAAATTCACCTTCCACATTACAAGCGTTGACAAATTCCATTTTCAATCCCTTCATTTGAAAATTTTTGTTAGTATTTTTTGATGATATACTAATATATAGAAAATATTGGGAGGATCATCTTTGACATGTTGACAGGGTGCTACAACTAATAAAGGAGAAACAACTATATTCCAAACCATCCAAATGTTTCTTTGGGGTGAAGGAGGTTCATTATTTGGGTCATATTGTATCTCATGAAGGTGTCAAGGTATACCCTAACAAGATTAAGGCCATGATGGACTGGTCGATTCCCAAAACATTGAATAATCTTAGAGGATGTTTGGGTTTGATAGGTTACTACCGCAAGTTTGTTCATAACTATGGAAGAATAACATCACCTTTAACAACATTAACTAAGAAGGACTTATTTTCATGGACTCTAGAGGAAACTCAAAATTTTGAAAAACTTAAAGATGTAATTTGCAAATCTCTAGTCTTGACCACACTATACTTCACAAAAACATTTATTGTGGAATGTGATGCCTTAGCAAATGGCATTGTTGTTGTTCTAATGCAAGAAGGAATTCCCCTTCCATTTGAAAGTCGACCACTCAAGGGAAAGGACTTACAAAAACCCATTTATGATAAGGAAATGATGGAAATACTACATGTATTGAAGCACTTGCACCCTTACCTAATAGGTAGGAACTTAAAGGTAAAAACATACCATGATAGTCTTAATTACTTCTTGGAACAAAGACTATATTCATAAGAACAACAAAAATGGGTGACCAAGATGTTGGGTTATGATTTTTAAGTCATCTACCAGAAAGGGAAGCACAATTTTGTGGAATATGCACTCTCAAGAAATGATGAATATGTTGAGGTCTTTGTCTATTCTATCTCGATCATCCAACCTAGTTGGATAATAGAAGCAAGAGATGAATGGAAGAATGAAAAAAAAGTGTGGAGTCTCATTCAAAGGTTGCAACAGGGTTCTTGTGAATCATATATATTTCCATGGAAAAATGATTCACTATGGTACAAAGATTGCTTGTATTTATGTAAGAACTCCCAACTTAAACAAAAGGCACTCTTGGAATTACACACCTCTCCAGTAGGAGGGCACTAAGAATTTTTCAAAAACTACCACATGGTCAAGAAGGTCCTTAAAATTGATGTTCAAAGGTTTGTGGCATAATGTTTGGTTTTCCAACAAAATAAGGTGGAAACAATTAAGAACCCAGGTATTTTATAACCATTACCCATCCCAAGTCAACGTTGGGAGGAGGTTTCCATGGATTTCATCACAGGGTTACCAGAGGATGAAGGAAAGTGTGTCATCATGGTTATTGTTGATTGATTGACCAAGTACAGACTCTTTTGTGCACTCTCTCACCCTTTCAAATCCAGTACAATTTCCACTGCATTAATGCAAACAGTTCAAAATCTACATGGAAGTCCAAAGATGATTGTAAGTGACACAGATCCCATCTTCCCTGGACATTTTTATACATAATTATTTTCTTGTTTGGGTACTCAATTGGCCTTTAGATCATCTTGTCATCCTCAATATGATGGAAAAACTGGGATAGTGAACACATGTTTAGAAGGCTACCTTAATTTCTTTGTCTCTGATAAACAAACACAATGGTTAAATTGGTTTCCCTTGGCAGAATGGTGTTATAACACTTCCGTTCATACTGCAAAAAAAATGACACCATTTATGAAAATCTATGGATATCACCCACCATCCATCACTTCTTCTCTAAAAGAAAAATCTAAGGTTCAAGGAGTGGAAGATCACATCGAGCATCAACAAAAAGTTCTCCAACTCTTAAAGGAGAACTTGACCGTGGAAAATAATCGCATGAAACAACAAACAAATCAACATTGTATTGAAAAAAGTTTTGAAGTAGGGGATTGGGTATTTTTAAGACTAAAACCATACAAAAAGATGTCCCTCAAGCAAGACAAGAAGGATAATAAATTATCACCAAAGTACTATGGCCCTTATAAGGTGTTTCAAAATATTGGTACTATGGCATACAGATTGGAGTTTCCTGCATATTCGTGAGTACACCTAGTTTTCCATGTTTCATTCTTAAATAGTGTTATAGGTGATGATATCCCTATTCAAACTATATTTCCAGAACTTGACGAGGAAGAAAAAATCATATTGGAGCCTAAATCTATCACTAACACAAAAGCTCACCAAATGAGGAATAGATCCATTTCAAAGTATCTCATTAAGTGGAAGAAACTACTTGCTGAAGATTCCATTTAGGACGATGAATATTTTATACAGAAGCACCCAGAATTACTCATGCGTTGCAGACAAGAATTGTCTGAAGGGGAGGGGCATGTTAAGCCCTAAATAGTGGCACATTACCCCTTAATTGGGGCATATTACATTAATATTGTAATTTTATTTATGTCATCTTGGGTCCATTGGTTGTAATTGTACCTCCTAGTTTTCTAGATATACCAAGGAGACCTTTTCATCTGGAATCATCATGTATTTGTAAATTTATGTGGTGGATAAGGAGGTTCCCCTCAAAGAGGCTTAGTATCTAAAATTATCTCTTTTTCAAGGTGTTGAGTACTTATTCTGAGTTTTTATATGCTATTTTTGGTTCTTAACATTATGAAGGTAAGGCTAATTTTTTTTATGATATGAAATTGGGAAATTTAACCATGAAAGACTTTTGCAGCAAATTTATAAGCTTATTGCGCTATGTACCATATATTATGGATGAAAAACCAAAGATACAATACTTCTTGAGTTTTTTACCTACCTCATATAATGATAGTCTTGAATTTGAAAATCCTAAGACTTTAGAAGAAGCTATGCGTAAGGTTAAACTATGTTTTGAAAATTATGAAAATGAAAATGAAAATACTAAAAAATAGAACGGAAAGAAAGTTGAAAGGTTTGATCCATGAAGAAAAGAATGAATTTTTTTCAATAAGAACATTGCAAAAGGGTTTCAAGGAAATAACTACAGAAATGATAAGCCTTATAAACCGTCTGATAATAGAAATGAAAAACCAACAACTTTTTATAACAAAGAAACTACCCAAAAGGAACCAATAAAGTGTTGGGAGTGTGGTCAACCACACTATTTTAAATATTGTCCTCATAGGAAGAAAAACAATAACAATATACATACAGTTTAAGAATCTACTACAGTTGGTGAAATAACAAGGAGTACCCCAAAACATTAGCACATCCTTGGAGAATAGACAAGAAGATCATCAAGCTTCCATGGTTGAAGTAGAAGGTATGTTGAATGATCAACCAATTTCCATTTTGATTTATCCAGTTGCTAGTCTAAGTTATGTTTCACCTAAGATAGTAGAAATTTGTAAACTATACAAAGAAAAATTTGAAAAAGCATGGATAGTACAACTTTCTACAAGAACAAAAAGGAAAGTTAAAAAACTTGTTAAGGGTTGTGAAATTAGTATGAATGGATTTAAAAGTCAAGTATATTTGAATGTTTTGCAACTAGGATCATATTATGTATTAGTTGGCATGGACTGGTTAGAAAAATATAAGGTAATTATAAATTGTTATGACAAAAAATTTACTTATGTAGATGGGAATGGTAACATTAATAACACCAAGAACCATTAGTATTATAAAGATATCAACATTTTAGATTAAAATATGTGTGCATAAAGGATGAAAATTATTTCTTGTTCATGTAATATATAATGAAAAAGAAGAAAGTAAGAAAGATATAGAAAATTTCCCTATTTTTCAAGAATTTCAAGATTCATTTCAAGAGATTCTTGGATTACCTCCTAAGAGAGAGAGAGATTTATCTATAGACTTACTACCCGAAGCAGTGCTAGTTTCAAAGGCTCCATATCAGACAAGTATCTCAGAACTTAATGAACTAAAATATCAACTTCAAGAGTTATTAGAAAAAAAGTATATTCAATCAAGTGTATATCCTTAGGAAGCATCGATACTATTTTTCAAGAAGAAAGATGGAACCTTGGGACTATGTATAGATTATCGACAACTTAATAAAATGATAGTTAAAAATGTATATTCTTTACCCCACATCGATGATATATTCGATCAAGTACGTGGGGAAGCAAACTTTTCAAAAATCGATTTACAAGCAAGATATCATCAAGTAAGAGTTACAGACGAAGATACATAAAAAACAACTTTTAGAATGAGATATGAACATTACGAGTTTGTAGTGATATCGTTTGGGTTAACAAATACCCCAACCTCATTCATATGTCTAATGAATAATATCCTAAGTAAATACTTAGATAAATTTGTAATTGTCTTTATCGACAATATACTAATCTACTCAAAGAATGAATAGGAGCATGAAGAACACTTAATAATAGTTCTACAAATCTTGAGAGAACATAAGCTATATGCTAAACTTAGTAAATGTGATATTTATAATGATAAAATTCAATATTAAGGACATATAGTTTCCAAAGAAGGAATAGTTTCTAACCTTGAGAAAATAGCATCCATTATGGTCTGGCCAATTCCAAAATTTGTTTCAGACATTAGATCATTTATGGGTATAACAGGCTATTACTAGGATTTTATTAAAGGGTTTTCAAATATTTCTCATCCTATAACATCCCTACAAAAGAAAGGAGCAAAATTTATATGGTCTGAAAAATTCCAAGAAATTTTTGAAAAAATAAAACATCTCCTAACAAAAACTCCTATACTAAAAATAAAATATCCATACAAGGACTTCATTGTATGTGTAAATGCATTCATTTAAGGGTTGGCAGAAGTATTAATGTAGGATAATCATGTAATTGATTCCGAATCTAGAAAACTTAAGGGACACAAAATACATCATGTAATACATGATTTAGAATTAGCCATGATAATACACACACTAAAGATGTGGCAACACCATTTGATAGGACAAAAATTCCTATTGATGTCAAATGATATTGCTTTAAAATACCTATTTGATAAACAAAATCTTAACGCTTGAGAGGAAAGGTGGTTAGACTTATTAAGCAAGTACGATTTTGAAATAGGACATATCAAGAGAAAAGAAAATAATATAGAAGATGCCTTAGAGGATATAGAATAGAAAAGTAAATACGAAAGTAATTATGAAACTGATTTAGAGGAAAAAGTCAATATTGCAACTGAAAAGGATATAGAATATCAGAGTATTAAATCTAAATTAGCAGAAAATCAAGATGAAACTGAAAAATCAGACTTCAAGATTTCTAAAAATGGGTTGTTGATGTATATAAACAGGATGTATATACCTGAAGAATAAGAAATTAAATTACTAATACTGAATGAATTACATAAAAATCCATACTGTGGACATCCTGGCTATCATAAAGTAATTATTGTGTTAAGAAATGAATTTTATTTGCCTAACACGAAAGGAGAAACTGTTGAATATTTAGCTATGTGCATAGAATGTCAAAAAGTTAAATTTGAACATCGACATCCAGCTGAATTATTACAACCTTTACCCGTACCTAAATGGAAATTGGAAATTATAAGTATGGATTTTATAATAGCTTTACCTAAGAGTAATAAACAAAATGATTCTATAATGGTTGTTGTAGATAAATTGAGTAAAGTAGCACACTTTATACCAGTTAAATCCACTTATAAAGATATTAACATAGAATATATATTTATGAAGGAAATCTTCCTACTACATGGAATTCCTAAAACTAAAATCTCAAATAGAGACATGAATTTCACAGGAAACTTTTGGAAAGACATGTTTAAAGGTTTAGACACACAATTAAACTTCAACACTAGTTACGATCCTCAGACGAATGGGAAAATTGAAAGAAAAAAAAAATAGTGGAAAATATCCTCATAATGTATGTTATGAATAGACCAAAGAAATGGGAAGTATACCTATATTTGGTTGAATTCTCTTATACTAATCATTTCCAAGCATGAGCTAAACTTAGTCCTTTTGAAATTATTTATGGAAGAAAATGTAACACCCTTGTTTCCTGGAGTAATCATGTCAATATATTAATGATATGACCTGAAATGTTAAAGAAAATGGAACTAATAGTGAAATAGGTACGCCAAAATTTGAAAGAAGCTCAGGATAGGAAGAAGAGTTATGCAGATTCCAAAAGAACTCCAAGAGAGTTCAATATTGAAGACCATGTGTATATAAGTGTAAGGCCTAAAATAAGTTCTTTAAGACTGGGAAGGTATACTAAATTAGCTCCTAGATATTGTGGTCCCTTTGATGTGATTGCACAAATAGCACCTATAGCCTATCATCTTGCACTTCCAACCACAATAAAAGTACATGATGTATTCCATGTTTCATTATTAAAAATATATATACATGATCCTACTCATGTTGTGTCTTGGGATATGATACAAGTGGGACTTGAGGGAAAGTTCCCAATAGAACCAAATCACATTCTCGAAAGGAGGGATCTTACACTCTGGAATCGATTCATCATACTGGTAAAGGTGTAGTGGAGGCACTTTAGTCTTGAAGAGGCTAGATGGGAAATGGAAGATCATATGCAGAAACAATATCCATTTCTATCCCAGAATGATCCAGATCGAGATTAGATAACACTAATGATGGTGTTAATATTTAAGGGGGGGTGGATGTGATACCCTGAAAGTTTGAATTTAAAACATATTATTATTATTATTATTCTTTTGTTATCAACACATTATTGATCCTAGTGATCCAACTCAAAAATTCTTGTTTTATATATTATTTTAATAAAAAAAAGGAAGAAAAAGTGTAGTCAGATTGTTAGAAGAGACAAAATTTTGATCCAAAGAAAACTACCGAGTGATAACAAAAGGGGGAAAAGTGGTGAACATTTGTTGAGTTAAATCAACACAAGTGAGACAAGATCTTAGGTTTTTAGGAACATGTGTAAAAATCAAATTGATAGGTTCTCAATGAGAAGGAGGCTCGTACAAGTGTCAAAGACCTAGGAAAATCTTATGAAAGAAAATATAAGAAAGAGGATGGGATGTCATTCTGAATCAGGTGTGAAATCTGAGGAATATTTACATAACACAAAAATCTTCATGTAATGATTATAACCCTATGAAACTGCAAAAAGTCACTTGTTCAGTTTGTTGGATCAGATTTAGCTCGCAAGTGATAGAGTGGGCATATGTGGCAGCTCTAATCTAAGGTTGGGAGGAAGAACCCACTTGACAAATGTTTTCCCCTAAGGAATTCACAGTTAGAGGTTTTTATTCCATTCTGTTCTGGATTAAGTTAGTGTTCTCTTATTAATTTGTGGATATTCTATTATGGTTATGTTATTGTTCAATTCAAATTCTGAGATAATCTATTTGAGTGAAATTAATGTTTTATTTGTAAAAATCATGGTTAAATATTTACAATTGCAATATAGCTAGAGATTAGGGGATTCTAAATTATTGCATTTTCACTATACTATTTCCATGATATATTAGAAAGCATCGAATATACCCATAATTGGGTTCAAATGAAGATAGTAAGAACATAACTGTAGCTCAGAGGAATACTCTGTAAATTGAAACACAACTATTAGGCCAGATGCTAAAATGATAATGCTATTGTCGTGAAGAAAATATCTAGAATATATATACATTGTAAGGAAAACTATATAAATGGAAATACAACCAGACATGCCATATTTTAAACTATCATGTTATTGCCATAGAAATAAACTAGAATGTTTATAGAAGGTTAAGGGTATCGATTTGGACAATTAGATAATATTAGTTACATACTCAACAACAAGTTTTTAAAGAAACTAGCCTGATAGGTTCCATAATATGTTTTGACAAGGAAACTAAGAAATATCATACGAACATGATAAGTAAAGGCTCAAAGCCATTTCATGAACAGAAACTGAAAAATAAATAAAATTTCCATTAAGAAATAGGTAACAAAAATACATTAATCTCGACCTGAATCTGTAAATTAACAGATGAGAAATCCATTTTAACATGCATGAGGAGAAACCCAACCTTAGTAAAATTGCTAACAAAAGTAGAAAAACCCTTATAGGAATCTAAAATTTCGTAGTATATATAGAAACAGGACATAGAGCAAAGAATAAATTACATTCTTTTTGTAGAACAAAATGGGGTCGACATACCTATGATAGGTAACCACCTAACTAATATCAAAGCCGAACAGTAGTATCAAACCCTCATCCATAGCTAGGGAAATTGAGTTACCTTTCGAAGGTCGAGTGCCCTCGCCAAGGAGCCATAGCCAAACACCTTTCAACAAGGGACACAAACACAAAAATTAGTATAAAATCTAGGTAAGGCATTTTATCACATCTAGAAAATAAGGAATTAAAAGTAAATAATACTTGCTTGGTTTTTCGAATGGCCGATTTGGGGTAAAAATACTACAATTTTTTTCTGAATAATACATGTTATGATTCAAAAAACATTACAGAAAGGAACCAAACCATTACACAAATAACGACATAGACAAGGTATGGGTTTACCTGGAGTAGCTCGAACTCCGCAAAGAAAAACACCCATAGTAGAAGATTTTGACTAGTTGGAACCAACATTTTCTTCCTGATGGGTACCCCAGTACAAAAAAAGGGCCCATCATTAGTCATAGTATTCAAAAGTAAATCTACCCTAACAGAAGAATAATACAGAGAAACATATAACCAAAATATTCACAACCTTTATTTGGAATGCTTGCAGGGGTTTCCAAACCAAAACACATGAGATGGTCACGATAATAGTAACCACTAAATATTAAATAGAGTAAAGGAAATGCACACATGACCATTTAAAATCTCTAGTGAGAAAACACCTTCAACAAGGTTATAAAATGGAAACCATTAACATAAATCACAAAAAGATAAGGATAGAGACTCTAAGAGTGATTACGCCCAGGCTCCTAAATGATAGAGAAAATTTGGAGAAGGGAAAAAACCATAGTTAGTATGCGAAATAGAAACCCCAAGCATCGAGTAGAGGAAACTAAAAGATAGAGAAATAAAACTCTAAGCCATCTAACTCAAACCAGAAGGAACCCTCGTCTCCTGGTGGAAGTTTTTCAAATAGTAAAGTGAAAGATTAAAATCTGCGTGGGGTGGTTGGGACTTACCTCCTAGATCTCGTTCCAATAAGTCACACCTGGCACACATAAGATTTTCCACGGGACGCTAGGGTCATGTGCATAATTAATAACACAAGGCATGTCAAGTGACCTTAATAACTATCAATCACTCATTTATTATACATCAAGGCATGATTAACACTAACCAAACAAAACACAATTTCAATATGATTACCAGTTTAATCCTTTCACCTATTTTTCCACTCATGAGCGGTTGGGGCAAGCCACCATTAAATTGCAACAACATAGTAATGAAACTGATTAATCCACCAACTTAGGTTATAACAAAAGAAAGGTCATGACAAGGATCCCCTGAGAATAATCAATGAAGTTTTTCAATGCAATATTTATACTATGGAATTGTAATATGAAATAATAACCTTTCCACATAAATTATAACATAGATTTAAAGTTGTACCATAAAGAATATATCTCAGGAGAGGAAGTCTAGTAAGATTGCAAGTGGAATTGTCTTATTATTAAGGTAAAAAGAATTGAAAGGTAAGAAATGTATGATTAATGAAATTTAGATAATCAAAATAATTGAGTAATACTCTTACTTAGTTGAGAATAAAATATTGTTGTATAAAAAATAAAATTAAAAATTGTCGGTATGTGACAATATATCTCAAATAGAGTTGTTCAAAGAAAATATAAATCATAAGAATATGTTTTTAGCATAATGATCGAATTGAGACATGACCCCTACTTGGGTGTATATAATGTGACTCATTCTAGAGTCCATACACATGTGGTTCTTTCGTATGACACTTAGAAAATCATTAATATTTTTTCAAAAATATATCAATTGAGTAGTAAAAATAATATATCTTCATCATTTGATCAAATCATAAGTTTATGCATTCAATCATAATATCAAATAGGATAAAGTAAATATGAACATGTTCATGATTTATACATAATCATCACATCAAATATTAATAAAAGATCATGCCAACCAAAAGATTTTTTTAGCTTAAATATAATGAAAGTAGATCTGTCAACAAAATCTAGAGTCACCCACACATCAAAACACCCTCAAGTAATAATAACATCAATTATAATAACTCTAGTAAAAGAGAAACATTACAAAACATGTGTATAACTAAAAAGAATGTTATATAACTAGTGAATAGTGGAAATGCTATTGGTTTTTTCTTAATTAACCATTATAGCACTTATTAAATGGATTTGCATGCACCAATGATGTGGTTACTCTTAGCAAAAAAAAATCAAGTATGATTAAATGTTCTTATAACTTAAAAATTGTTTTCTAATTATAATAAGTCAAATATAAAAAATCTAATTAGGTCCATTTTACAAATACCAAAAAATACTATCATAATTTTTTTTTTTTACAAATAAAAAATATGCAAACCAACAACTACCCACCTATCAACATGATTTTATCTTTACAAAATAACATTTTAGAAAAAACAACATAAGACCTACATTGAAATGTCATTATAACAAGTATTATAATTAATCAATTAATTACTTCATCAAAACCAAAATAAATTTCATTAAATTTTTTATATAAAAATAACTCTTTTATGTAAAAATAATTCTTGTCACACTATGATAATTTTTATTTAAAAAAACAACTCTTCTCACAATATAGTAATTCTTTTTCATACCAATACCAAATTTAAAGACCAACAACTACGACCATGATTTTATCTTGATAAAATAGCATATAAAAACAATAACATTAACAATTACCATTATATGAAATGTTGTTATATCAACAACTACCACCATGATTTTATCTCTATAAAATAGCATATAAAGACAATAACATTGAAGAGTTACCATTACATGAAATGTTGTTATAGCACGTGATGTAGTCAACGAATTGATTACCTCATCAAGGCCAAATTGCATTAAAGTAAAATTGTCATTACACGCCATATTGTCCAAAAAAATAGTTGGTGAATGGTAATAGTGTAGTTCATTCATTCAAGTCAAATAGCCATGGTGAGGAAAGTGAATTAACATGCAAAAGAAATAAGTATGCATTTTGTAAACTAGACAAACATACATGTACATGTACAAGAGAGATGAAAACTAAAATTATGGTTTTAATTTTAGTTTTGGAGGAAAATGTAATGCTTATAACTCATATAAATGTATATTCAACATGATAGGTAATTAAACTAATTTTATTAGTGATTTTGACTGGTAAAGTCTACAGAGATATACATAATCTACCCCATACATACCCGACCTTCTTTGAATTTGAATTTATAACCTTTTATGAAGAAACATATGGTTTTAATCATTAAACTCACTATTATATGATTTAATAAATGTAAGACCATCACCTTTCTCCTCAATAAATATAATCCAATACAAAATATCATCAATATTTAACTTTATTAGAACTGGTCAATATGATGCAATACTAACGTATACAACGATCACGATACCTCGTTTCAAACTGGATAATATAAGATTGTTATTACTTAAATGTTATCTGTTAGTTTATTTTAAAATTTTATTATTTAATTAGAACGTCCACTTAGCATGCAAGAAAAAAGCCAATTTTGTTAATCTTTGTTGGAATATGATGAGTTCCATCTAGTCCAAGCCGGGCTTAAACACTGTGTAGAAAATCTTAAATCAGTGCGCCGATTCCATTTGGAGAATGCTTTCCGATGACATCAAATAAAAAATTGACGTGCGAAAAACCTAAGCATAAATATATTTGCAGAATCCAAAAGCTCCAATGTAAACAAAACTCTGAATAAAGAAAGCGTTATTTTACAGTTCTGTTATTCTATCATATTTCCACGGGATCAAATGCACAAAGACGACAGTGCGTCGCAAAATGGACAATATAAACTTTACTCTCTAGTTTCTTTTAAATTTTCATATTTAAGCATGCAAGATAACACCAATTTTGGCAATCGTTTTTGGAATATGGCGAGTGCAATCGACTGAAAATATCTCTTAAACACTATCTATCAAAAGAATAAATCGAATAAATCAATTTGTAGTTTACAAATGTAGACATATTTCCAATGAAATCAAAGAAATAGTAGATTTAAGAAGAATCTAAGCATAACTCCTTCTAAATGTTTGAACAATATTTAGAATACATTTTTCCATATATATGACATGCTGTTTATAATTATATATATATATAATAAATATACAAAATATAAATATATATATAATAAATGTGTAGTTATTTATTATTTAAGAGACCTATTTTTTCATGAATGGTCATCATATGTTTTATATATATATGGAACTTTCATCATTGTAATAATATATTCATATACAATATCATTTCATATAGAAAAGTCAAGCTAGAGATAGCTAGGACTTTGATGCATTAGATGTTCTTGGGACATGTTGTAGCTATTTGAGAGCTACCCATAGGCCTTTGATGCATTGGCTGTGACTTCACAAGGGTGCACTTGATGAGGTACATATGCATTGCGAGGTAGTGGATGTCATGGTGACATGTTGAAGCTACTTGAGAGCTACCCTTGGTTGTGAATTCATGTTGTACTATGGATATCAGATGACTCTAGAGCAAAGTTTGTATACTTCAAAGACAAGCTTTGACATGATGAACAATATCTCCCCGGTTGAGGCATTGTTGATGTTTGAGCGACATATGGAAGCCATATATATCATATAATATGACATGATATTTATGATACAAAGTATATATATATATATATATATAGTAATAGTAAATATGTAGTTGTTTATTATCCAGGAGGAATGCATACTTTCATGGGTGGTCACTATATGTTCTATATATATGGA
>JASDQU010307082.1:187750-199384 GCA_032191745.1 Picea mariana | reverse complement strand
ACATTTTCATTTTGAATCATCTTGTACTTGAACATTTAAGTGGGGTAAAAGGAGGTTGCCCCCTCGAAGAGGCTTATTATCTGATATTATCTCTTTTTCAAGGCGTTGAGTACTTTTCCTGAGGTTTTTCTATGCTATATTGAAGTTTGGTTCTTAACACATCATTCATGATATTGGAGCTGAAGAAAAAAAAACTCCTACATTCTCTCAATAAAAGGTTATGATATGGCATGAAAGACTGAGGCATATCGAAGAGAAGGTATTATGACTACTACATAGTAAAGGTATGGTTAAAGGTATATCTATCTCCTCTTTGGATTTTGATTTCTGTGAACATTTTGTATATGTGAAGCAGAATCAGGTAAGATTCCCCTCTGGCTGATCCATGCGGATATCATTGGCCACCCACCTTTTCCAACTCGCTCAAAACAGTTTTATGGCAATTTTGGAAATCTACTTTTTTTAGCAGTTTTTAACTTCTAGGGCCATTTTGAGGGCCTAAATGAAGGTTTTTTGGGATCAAGCTTCTCAATGATAACCAAAGGCTTTGATTGAGCCCCTGAAAAAAATGTCCTCAATGATACCTTTCCTACGGGCTATCATGCGCCTAAAACAAAGATCGTATGCAAAAGTTACGACCCCGAGAAGTTGATGTACTAACTTACCCAAACGGGGCCCACATGAATTTGGGCACTTCATCTCCTAGGGTTAAGTTTTTGGATGTTTAGGGTTTTTTGACATTCCTATTTATTGTAAAAATGCCTTCAGAGCCTCATTGCAATAATCTTATTGTGAGTGAGCACATCTGTCACATCTCTTCTCAGAGATAAGATTCCACCATTCCAATGAGCTTGTTTTCTGTTGCATTTCACAGTTTCAACTTATTTCCTTATTGAATAGAAAACTAGTTTTACTATATCTTTGTTATTCTGTGTTAAGAATATTTTAATAATTTGTATTCATTTCATTCTGCTCATAAAATTTGGATCAGTGGTATCAGAGAGGTCTCCTCCTTGTCATCTTAATGCATGTCCCCAATGAGGTCAGGGTACAAAGAATTGGGTCCCAAACTTGTTTCTCTTGAGGAAAAAATACCTTGCACGCCCAAGTGACCTCTCATGATAGGAGAAAAGAAATATGATGGGACAAGATATACTTTCAAAATGTTGATTGAGAAATCCCTCATGCAACAGAGGAATGAGATGATGGATATTTTTGTGCAAATCCTTTAGCAGCTACCAACGAGTGATGCATATTCCTCAAGTGGAAGTGTCGCCCCCTTCAAGGTACAAATCAACTTTTATATTCCTATATTTGAAGGACATATAGACGTAGATGTTGTAGACAAGTGGTTGTATATACTAGAAGGGTAATTTTTTTACCATAACTTTTCGAATAGAGAAAAAATTACTTTTACACTCCTCAAAGTCGTTCCCCATGTCAAAGTTTGGTGGGAAACTTTTTGTGAGCAAAAGGAAACAGAGGAACTCTCATTATTTATAGTCACAACCAGCTGAGAATCCTGCAGGGATGTTATTACGGAACAATACTACCATGTCAGAAGTTATGACAACTTGTATACCAAATGGACCACACTGCGGCAAGAAAGAGACCAAGAAGTGCCAATGTTCACAACTATCTTCCATACTTTGTGCACCAAGATGGGTATCAAAGATTCAAAGCGACATCTGGTGCTTAAGTATCGTGATTCTCTACATAGATACATCCAGACCGAAATGGAATTTCTAGATATCTCAGCCTTGGGTGCGACCTACCAATATGTCGCAAAATCAAGAAGAAGCTCAAGCAAAAGACACAACAATTTGGTCCTGGGAAACCCTCATAGAAAAAGCTAGGAAGGGGCGGCCCCAACCCATATAATAAAGGATAGAGAAAAGATGGAGAGTACTAGGACAACCAGTCCAAGCTGCAAGAAAAGAAGGACACCGTAAAGACAAAGAAAGTTTTCAGAAAGTGGTGCGACTTCCATAAGAGCCCTTGGCATAACATTGTTGACTACTGCTCAAAGTAGTCATTGGTGGCCGAAGTGAAATCCTCTGAATCAAATGCGGGTTCTAACTCTAAGTCAGAACTAGAAAGGTAAATATGAATCATTGACATGGAACCTAGTGCCAGTGTTGCTACTACCAAGCTCCATCCCGGTGAACCAGATGAGCTAGAAGAAGGAGAGTGCCTCTTCCATTCACAGATGTGGGTAAAAGGCACCCCGTTGCACTTCATTTCTGAGAGCGGTATCTAGAAAAACCTCATCTCAGTAGAGGTCATCAAGCAGATCTCCCTAATGACAACATCGCACCCACAAACCTACACCATTGCATGGCTCTGCCAAGGAAGCAATCTCCGCATCAGCCAAGAGTGTCGACTGTCGTACAACATCAATCCATTCAAAGAAGAGGTATTGTGTGATATTGCTCCTCTCGAAGTTTTTAATGTTCTTTTGGGACAACCTTATTTATGGAAATGTCATGTTGTATATGAGTCTAGGCCTTGTAGTGTTATTAATACTTTGAATAGGAAATTGTATAGGATACCTAAGGCAGTCCCTCCTAGTTCTATTTCCTTGATCCATGCCAAGAAATGCAGGAAGGTCATCTCTCAGACTGGGAAATTTGTCTTCTTCATGATTCTCTCTCAGAGTGAGTGAAAGATCATAGCCACATCCAGGGCCTTCACAGTCGATATCTCCACACAACATAAGCAAGTGGATAAGGTCGTGGAAGAATACTCAGATATCTTCTCCTCTCCCATCAGGGTACCTCTGCACTTCCAGGTCAAGCATCCCATCGATATGACCCCAAGCACACCGCTACCCAATGGGCTAGTCTACTGCCGCTCTCTGTTATAAAATGAGAAGATAAATAGGTAGATCCAAGAACTACTCAACAAGGGGCACATACGTCCCAACTCATCGCCTTGTGGGAGCCGAATTGTGCTGGTGCAGAAGAAGGATGGGACCTGGTGACTATGCATTGATTATTGAGACTTGAATAAAATCACAGTATGAAAATGGTACCTGATTCCCTGAATGGACGACCTCCTTTATCAACTCACAGGGGACAAATACTTTAGTAATATTGATATGAAGTATGGCTACCACTAGGTCCCAATAAAACAAAAAGATGTATGGATGATCACCTTCAAGTAAAAATAAGGTATTTTTGAATGGTTGGCCATGCCCTTTGGTTTGACAAATTCTCCAGAATAGCTTATGAGGATGATGGACGATATCCTATGACCTTTCACCAATACTTTTGTACTGGTGTATCTAGATGAAATACTCATCTACAACAAGAATTGGGTGGAACACTTACAACATATTCAATAGGTTTTGTAGACCCTGCGACAACACAAACTATATGAAAACTTGGAAAAATGCTCCTTCGACATGGAAAGGGTCCATTTCTTAGGCTAGATCATTGATAGGCATGGTGTGCATGTTGATCCAACCAAGATCCAAGTCATCTGTGACTAGCCATCCCCAACCAAACTCACTGAACTTCATATCTTCTTGGGCCTCACCAATTTCTATCATAGGTTCGTGTTGGGATTCTCTCATATAGCATGGGTCGTCAACCAAGTAACCAGGGGTGGCAGTAAGAAAAAATTTGTGTGGGGTTTGTCCCAACAAAAAGCCTTCGATGACTTGAATAAGAGTTTATTCTCATCCCTAGTACTTTCATTATCGGACCTGCAACATCCTTTTGAGATCGAGACAAATGCTTCAGACTATGTTGTGGGCGTTCTTCTCGCTCAAGATGGCCACCCCATGGCATATCATAGTGAGACACTATCAGGTATTGTTCGTAAGTACCCTAATTATGAAAAAGAAATGTAATCCATTGTGCAAGCCTACCACTAGTGAAGACATTACATTCTTGGGAAGGAGACAATCATCCACACTGATTAGAAGCCACTAAAGTTGATACAGACCCAAGAAAAATTGCAGAATGACCTCCATCTGAAGTGTTCTACATACTTACAGTAGTTCCACCTCAACATCAAGTATAAAACAAGAATTACCAAATAAGAATTACCATGGTGCTAGACTCTTGCGGCCACAACACCTCTAAATGGCCCCACCTCGACAAGATAGACCTTGACTTCTCCACCGCCTACCAAATGTTGGGATCCAACTCAGTGGTCGCTAATTTCCATATTCAAGATAGGTTTTTTTGTTGTCTAGGCCATCTCTGTGTTCCATCAAGGGAGCACACAAAGGTAATTTTGGAATCTCACTACAGTTTGATGGAAGGAACCATTGGCATAGAAAAGACAGTGGCAGTGCTGCAAAAACATTTCTACTGGCTGAAACTTCGACAAGATGTCAACAAGTATATTAGGTCATGCACCACCTGCGCTATTGCCAAACCGACCACTAAGACACAAGACATGTACACCCCTCTTCATACTCCTAAAAGGTCATGGGAATCCATCTCAATGGACTACATGTTGAGCCTCCCATCCACCAAGAGGGGAAATGACTATGTTTTTTTGGTTGTTGATCTATTTTCAAAGATGGTGATTCTAGCTGCCTTTAAGAAGAACATCATAGAAGAAGCCATTGCCAAGATCTTCTTTGAACGAGTATGGGTACATTTTAGGATCCCAAAAACCATTATATCAAATCATGACAATCGATTCCTCGACACATTCTAGTCGAGCCTCTGTTCACTGTTGGATACCAAGCTCACCAAATCCATTACCTTCCACCCCCATACAGATGGCCAAACTGAGGTCTTCAACCAGATTATCATACATATCCTACACATGTACAATTCAAAACACAACCACACATGGGATGAGAGTCTTCCCTATGTCTAGAATAGCTACAACCGAGCCCTTCATATCTCAGCTAACCACATCCCCTTTCAGGTGGGGTTTGGATTCCAACCATTAGGCCCCATGGAAGTTGCACTACCTCTGGTGACCACCTCGGTCGACTCGTCCCCTGCTCCACCAGAAGTTGACAAAGCCACCTCGTTCATTAAGAGGATCCAACACATCCACCAATAGGTTCAATATATTCTATAGAAGTCTAATGCCAAGTACAAGCAACGCCATGATCAACATCGATTGCCACATAAATTCTAGGTGGGAGACAAAGTTTGGTTGCACTTGCAGAAATAACACCTTACATGACCCCGTCGGAAGCTTTGAGTACTTCATTTTTTTCTGTATTCCATCACTAAGGTTGTGGGTGACAATGGTTTTCAGCTCAACATTCCCCTTTCCTTGGATTGCACACAGTCTTCAAGGTGGCTCTCCTTAGGCCATACTTCCCACCATTATTGGACACCTCAAAGATAGCAGAGCAGTTGAGACCAACAGATCTCAACCCTGACTACATGAAACATGAATCCAATGATTATATTGTGGACACATAGATCAAGGGCACTCGACAACAAATGATCTAGCTATATCTAGTCATCAAAGTAGGTAAGCTTCTACACCAAGGCAACTGGCTCAACCGAGGCCAAATTTAGCAGAAATTTTCTCATCTGATGGGGGAAATAAACACAATGGAGAACATTTTTTTATAATAAGGGAGGATTGATCTAGGTGGATATCAATGGCCACCCACCTTTTCCAACTTGCTCAAAATAGTTTTCTAGCAATTTTTGCAATTTACTATTTTTAGCAGTTCTTAACTTCCAAGGCCATTTTGAGGGCCTAAATGAAGGTTTTTCGGGATCGATCTTATCATTGATAGTGTAAGCCTTTGATTGATCCCCCAAAATAAATCTTCTCGATGATACATTTCCAACAGGCTATCATGCGGATAAAATGAAGATCATATGCAAAAGTTACGACCTCGGGAATTTGATGTACTAACTTACCCAAATGGGGCCCACATGACTTTTGGCGCTTCATCTCCTAGGGTTAGGTTTTTGGATGTCTAGGTTTTTTTGGAATTCCTATTTGTTTTAAAATTCCTTCAGAGCCTCATTGTAATCATCTTCTTGTGAATGGGTGCAACAATCAGATCACTTCTCAGAGATAAGTCGCCACCGTTCCAACAAGCTTGTTTTCCGCTGCATTTTAGAGTTTCAACTTATTTCCTTATTGAATAGAAAACTAGTTTTAATGTATCTCTGCTATTCTAAGTTAAGAATATTTTAATAATCTGTATTCATTTTGTTTTTTGCATAAAATCTGGATCACTAGCACAACGAGGGTAGAAGGAATTTTACAGCTAGTGCACAGTGATGTGTTTGGACCTGTGTCAGTTCCATTATTGGGAAAATATGTGTACTATGTATCATTTATATATGAATTCTCAAGGAATATATGGATATATTTCCTCATGAATAAATATGAATTCTTTGACAGTTTTAAAGAGTTTAAGGCTCTTGTTGAGAATCAAGCAGAGAAAATAATTAAGGTGTGGAGGAAAGATAATGGCGGAGAGTTTTGTGGGAATGAATTTGAAGAATTATGTAAGAAGTGAAGTATAGAAAGGAAGAAGACTACTCCATATACACCTCAGTAGAATGGAGCATATACACCTAAGCATAATCGAGTTGCAAAAGGGATGAACTGGACGTTGATGGAAAAAACAAGATGCATTCTATGTGGTGTCGAGTTAAGGAAATCATTTTGTGCAGAGGTAGTGGGTATTGCATGTTACCTGGTCAATAGATCACCCTCATCATCACTGGATGAAAATTATCCAAAAGTGATCCATATGGATTTTGGTGGCCTTCGACCTGTTCCAATTGGCTCATTTTGGTAGTTTTCCAGTTTGGTAGTTTTTTCCCTAGTTTTCAAGTCCCTGACTTGCGAGGCCGTTTTGAGGCCCTAAACAACATTTTTTAGGGATCGCCACAATCATACCGAATTTTGATAGATAACAAAAAAATGTGTATTCCTCAGATAGAACTTTCCAACAAGCTATTATGCACCTAAAACAAAGATCGTATGCAAAAGTTATGACCCCAGGAAGTTGATGTACTAACTTACCCAAATGAGGCCCACATGACTTTTGGAACTTCATCTCCTAGGGTTAGGTTTTTGGATGTCTAGGGTTTCTGAAATTCCTTCTTATTGTAAAAAGGCCTTTAGAGCCTCATTGTAATGATCTTATTGTGAATGAGACCAGCCATCACATCTGTTCTTAGAGATAAGCTACCACCATTCTAGCAAGCTTGTTTCCATTGCATTTTACAGCTTCATCTTATTTCCTTATTGAATAGAAACCAGTTTTACTATATATCTATTATTATGTGTTAAGCATATTTTGATAATAATCTATATTTATTTCATTTTTTAAATATATTATGGATCAGTGGTATCAGAGTGGTCTTCTCCTTGTTGTTCTTAATGCATGTCCCCAACGAGGTCAAGGTACAAAGAATTGGGTCTCGAGCTTATTTCTCTTGAGTAAAAAAGATCTCTCACGCCCAAAAAAATTCTCATGGAAGAAGAAAAAAAATATGATGGGACAATATATCCCTTCAAAATTTTTCTCGAGGAAGCTCTCACGCAACAGAGGAACGAGATGATGGATAGCTTTGTGCAAATTGTTTGATGACTACCAACAGGTGACACATCTTCCTCAAATGGAGGTGTCGCCCCCTTCAAGGTACAAATCAACTTCAATATTACTATATTTGAACGTCAGATAGACACAAATATGGTAGACAAATGGTTGAATATGCTAGAAGGGTATTTCTCTGTCCATAACTTCTCGAAAAGAGAAAATATTACTTTTTCTCTCCTCAAAGCCATCCCCCATGTCAAAAATTGGTGGGAAAACTTTCTATGAGCAAAAAATAACAGAGGAACCCTCATTATTTACAGTCGCATTCACCTGGGATTCCTTCAAGGATTTTTTTAAGGGACAATACTACCCTNATTGGAAGTTATGATGACCTGTACACAAAACAGACCACATTGCGGCAGGAACAAGACCAAGAGGTGCCCGAGTTCACAAATATGTTCCATACGTTGCACACCAAGCTGGGTATCAAATATTCTAAGTGACATCTGGTGGTCAAGCATCGCAATGGTCTACATAGATACATCCAAGCCAAAATGGAGTTTATGGACATCTTATCCCTTGGCACGGCCTACCGATATGCCGTCAAAATCAAGAAAAAGCTCAAACAAAAGACGTGACAGTTTGGGCCTGGGAACCCCTCAAAAAAAAATCTAGGAAAGGGCAGCCTCAACCTACAGAACAAAGAAATGAGCAAAGACGGGCAACCTCAAGAAAACCATTCCAGGTCATAAGAAAATAAGGACACCACAAAGACATATAAAGATACCGAGAAGTGTTGCGAGTTCCATAAGAGCCCTTGGCATAACACTGTTGATTATCGCTCGAAGCAGTCGATGGTGGCTGAGGTGAAAGCCTATGAATCATATGCAGGTTCCAACTCTAAGTTAGAACTAGAAAGGGGGAGACAGATCATAGAAGCAAAACCTAGTGCTATTGTTGCTACCACCAAGCTCCAACCTGGTGAACCAAACGAGCCAGAGGAAGGAGAGCACCTTTTTCATTCATAGATTTGGGTAGCCAGAAGAACCTCAACCGAGTAGAGGTTGTCAAGCAACTCTCCATGCTAACAATGTCGCACCCGCAAACCTACACCATCGGATGGCTCTGCCAAGGAAGCGACATCTGCATTAGCCAATAATGTCGCTTGTCATATGACATCAAGCCCTTCAAAGATGAGGTATTATGCGATGTTTCCCCTCTCAAAGTTTGTAATGTTATTTTGATCCAACCATATTTATGAAAATATCATGATGTATATGAGTCTAGGCCTCACAGTGTTATTATTACTTTGAACAAGAAATTGTATAGGATACCCGAGGCAGTCCTGTCCAGTTCTATTTCCTTTATCTCTACAAAGAAATACAGAAAGGTCATCTCTCAAACAGGGAAGCTTGTCTTGTTCGTTATTCACTTTCAGAATGAGAGAAATATCGCAGCCACATCCAAGGTCTCCGTGGTCGACCGCTCCACATAGCACAAGAAAATGGATAAGGTCGTGGAAGAATAATCAGATATCTTCTCCTCACCTACTGGGGTACCTCTGCACTGTTAGTTCAATCACCCCATTGATCTGAGCCTCAACACACCTCTACCCAATGGGCCAGTATAGCACCGCTCTATGTTAGAGAATGAGGAGATCAAGCGACAAATCTAGGAACTACTCCCCAAGGGGCACATCTGTCCCAGCTCATCACCTTGAGGGAACCCAATTGTGTTGGTATAGAAGAAAGATGAAACTTGGTGACTATGCATTGATTACTGAGCCTTGAATAAAATAACAGTCAAAAACTAGTACCTGATTCCCCAAATCAATGACCTCCTTGATCAGCTCACGGGATCTATATACTTTAGTAAGATTGATATGAAGTCTGGCTACCACCAGGTTCTGATATAACAAACAGATGTATGGAAGACTGCCTTCAATTCAAAGGAAGCTATTTTTGAATGGTTGGTCATGACCTTTCATTTGAAAAATTCTCCAACCACTTTCATGAGGATGATGGACGATATCCTGTGACCATTCACCAATACTTTTGTAGTGGTGTATCTAGATGACATCCTCCATTACATCAAGACTTGGGAAGAACACTTGCAGCATATTCAATAGGTTTTTCTCACCCTGCAGCAGCACCATCTCTACGCCAACTTTGAAAAATGATCCTTCGACATGTACAGGGTTCATTACCTAGGCTACATCGTTGATCAACATGGCGTACATGTGGATCCAACCAAAATCCAAGTCATTTGTGACTAGACAGCCCCATAGACACTCACTTTGCTTCAAAGTTTCTTTGTCCTTACCAATTTCTACCACAGGTTCGTGTTGTGATTCTCCCATATTGCATGGGCCCTCGACCAAGTAACTAGGGGTGGTGGTAAGGATAAATTTGTGTGGGACCAATTCCAACAACAAGCGTTCAATGATATGAAGCAATGCTTGTGCTCAACCCCAGTACTTTCACTACCGAACCTGCAACAACCCTTTGATATTGAGACAAATGATTTAGACTATGTTGTTGGCATTGTTCTCGCTCAACATGACCACCCCATGGCCTATCATAGTGAGATACTATTAGATGTTGTTCATAAGTACCCTACTTACGACAAAGAAATGTACTCCATTGTGCAATACTGCTTCCAGTGGAGACATTACATTCTTGGGAAGGAGACAGTCATCCAAATTGATCATAAGCCACTTCAGTTCATGCAAACACAAGGCAAATTGTAGAATGACTGCCATCAGAAGTGGTCCATGTACTAGCAACAATTCCACCTCAACATCAAGTATAAAATGGGAAGCACCAACCACGTCCCTGATTTCCTCAGTAGACCATCGGTCATGACACTCACCAAGATGCTAAAATCTTGCGGCCATGAGACCTATGGATGGACCCAACTCTATGAGACAGGCCCATACTTCGCCACCACCTACCAAATGTTGGGTGCAAATGTAGTTGTCACTAATTTCCATCTTCAGGATGGGTTGTTGTGTCATCTGGGCCATATCTGTGTTCCATCAAGTGAGAGAGTGAAGATGATCTGGGAATCCCACTACAGTTGAGCGATGGGACACTTCGACCTCGAAAAGATAATGGAAATGTTGCAGAAACATTTCTACTAGCTGAAACTTTGACAGGAGGTCAGCAAGTATATTAGGTCCTGCGCTACCTGTTTGATTTCCAAACCGACCACTAATAAATAGGGCATGTACACCCCTCTTCCTACTCCTTACATGACATGGGAATCCATCTCAATGACCTAAATGTCGGGCCTCCCGTCGACCAAGAGGAACAATGATTATGTTTTTTTGGTTGTGGATCACTTTTATAAGATGGTGATTCTAGCCACCTGTAAGAAGAGAATCACAACAGAGGCCAATACCAAGCTCTTCTTTGAATGATTATGGGTACATTTTGGAATCCCACAAACCATTTTCTGAGATCGGGACTGTCAATTTCTCAGCACATTATGGTCAAGCCTATGGTCACTATTGGACACTAAGCTCACCAAATCCGCGACCTTCTGCTCCCAGATAGATGGCCAAACCAAGGTCACAAATAAAATGATTGTGCATATCCTACGCATGTATAATTCCAATCACCCTCACACATGGGATGAGAGTCTCCCCTACGTTCAACATAGATACAACCAATCCATGCATAGCTTAACCGGCCACAACCCCTTTCAGGCGGGGTTGGGATTCCAACCATTGGGTCCCATAGATGTTGCACTATCCCTTGTAGTCACCTCGGCTGACTCATTTCCTAATCCAACTGAAGTTGAAAAATCCACCCAATTCATTGAGTGACTTCAACACATCTGCCAACAGTTTTAGTATACCCTATAGAAGTCTAATGACAAGTACAAGCAGCACCATGATCAACATCAGGTGCCACATAAGTTTCAGGTGGGCAACAAAGTTTAGTTCCACTTGTAGAAAGAGTGCCTTATAGGACCCAATTGGAAGCTTCGCCCACTCTTTTATAGGTCACGAACCATCACCAAGGTTGTGGAAGATAATGCTTTCAAGCTCAACATTCTTCCTTTCCTTGGCTTGCACCCAGTGTTCAATGTGGATATCCTTTGACCAGATTTCCCACCATTATTAGACA
>JASDQU010307082.1:117381-131199 GCA_032191745.1 Picea mariana | reverse complement strand
AGAAAGGGTCGAAGTCTTCAGGCAATGATCTTTGAGATTAATTTGTAACAGAGGTTACAGAGCGATATAGGACGGAAATCTTTAAACTGCCTAGGAAGATTTGATTTAGGAATTAAAACAATAAAGGTGTTATTTAGCTGAGGGCTTACTCTTCCTCTGACTCTCGCATCCTCCACGACATCCAGGAGGTCTTGCCACATAAGATCAAAAAAATGGAGATATAGTTCGACCGACCAGCCGTCGGGTCCTGGGATTTTTTCTTTCTTAAAACCTTTGATAACCTCTAACAGTTCCTCCTTTGTACAGGGAGATTCTAAAGCTAGATCCTCCTCGGTTGTGACCATCTTTGGGAAGAGGCTAGCTGTATCTATCTGTGTTGCTAGGGAAGGAGCAGATGAATCCTGGAAAAAATCTTTATAATGATTGAAGGTCGTCGTTTTGATGTCTGCCTGTGAAAGGTGTAGAGTGTCGTTCTCATCTTCTATATCCCAGAGGTGCTTTTTTTATCGGCGAGAGCTGGCAACTCGGTGAAAGAATCGTGTATTTTTATCCCCTCCAGCTAGCCAGAGCATTCTGCTTTTTAAGCACCATCTCTCCTCGTCTTCCTGAAGAAATTTATTCTGGGCCTCCTCTAGACAGTGAATTCTATAGTCTAGATCCGCTCGACTATGGTCCTGAAGCTTGAGTTTTAGAAGGTCTTCCAGCTCTTGTTCTATGTTGTTTAGTTCAGCCTGTTCCGTTGCCTTTTTATCCTTTAACCAATGAATAGTTAGAGATTTTAATCTGGAGAGCTTTCTGATCAGATTACCTTGGGCGTCTCCAGAAACAATGAGGGTACTGTCGGTCCAAACCGATCTGACCAGACTATTAAATGAAGCCTCCTTCAGCCAATGCGGATTAAATTTGAAGGGTTGTCCAGCACCGAAATGGCCTTTCCCTATCTGTAAACAAATCGGTGCATGTTCAAATAGGAAAGGGAGATTTACCCATGCGCGACTGTTGTAGGAAGGCAAGAGTAACCCCTCAGCAATTAGAAATTGGTCGAGTCTTTTAGCTATGCTTGCTGGTCCCAGTCGTCCATTTCTCTAGGTGGGCAGGAGCTCTGCTGGCTTCATATCAATCAAGGCGTTTTTATAAAAAATATGTTAAAAAATCTCATTAGAGGGTCAATCAACGCCTTTTCTCCCCACATTTCTTTTGGACTGGTAATTAAATTAAGATCTCCAGCGAGAATGAGATTCTTTGCCGCCAATAAGCCAAGATCATCAAGACGCTCCCAGAAATCTTTACGGTCTGCACATGGACCATAAACGTTGAGCAAATTGATCGATGTATTTAGTTCGAAACAGGTCCCGGAGAGTAAAATCCCCCCTGGACTGAGCAGCAGTGAAAGGTCAAAAAGGGTAGGGTCCCACAAGGCCAGAAGGCCACCCGATTTTCCCACAGAACTTGCTGCACAAGCCAGCCATCTCGGTCGGAACTGATGCAAAAAATCCCTAGCAACAGAAGCATCCACCAGTGTTTCTTGTAGGAAGATGATTGACAGTTGAGTCTTCTCGAGAAGTCTTCGCATGGAGGCTTGTTTCAGGGGTCCTCCAACCCCTCTGATGTTGATGGATAAAAGGATCATGATTTACCTCAAGCTAGGGATTTTAAACCTCTAAGCGCCCCTTGTGTTGGAACAGATGTAGTAGTGACCGTTGTCAACGGTCCAGCCATGGTCTTCTTGCGTGCACTGCGAGTTTTTAGTGGCGATAGTTCAAGCCCAATACCTCTTGACCAAGTAGGATCCAGATCAGGTGAAGGAGTAGCTCTTGAAGATGAAGGAAGATCAGAACGTAGTAAAGTAGGTTGAATAAGAGTGTTCCCGAGATAGGTATGGATAGGTATCGAATCAAAATAAAGAGAGGCAGCAGGGGTAGCATCCAAAAGCATGGCATCTAGTTGGATTTCAGATTGGGTCGACTCTGTGTAGCCAGCTAGTGTGCAAGATTCTGGTGTATCTTCTGAAACTGCTGAAGGTTGGGTCTCCGAGTCTCTTGCAGATAGGTCAGGTGTCAATAGATGAGGTATAAGTGAGGGGTAAGTAGTGTTGGTGTTGTCTGGTGGTACAGGCTCGGGTGGGTTTGGCAGGGAAGGGGAGGGTATAGGTAGAGAGACAGGCTGTGCAGGTAGGGATACCGTGGTATCAGCAGGCATAATATTGTGAGCCTGTTCAGTAATGAAGAGTCTATCCCAGACTAAGAAGGTATTGAAAAGTGATGGACAGTGTTAATAGATCTTACCCACTAAAGAGTTGTTAGTTGGAGTGTAGTCCCTTCGAGGACAAGGAGCCTCCTCCACTGGCTGGTCAGGTGGAGAGATGTAACCATTGAAATTTAGCTCTTTCGCTGGATCCAAAACAAAATCAGGCAATGGGAACTTTGAACAGTCCCTTCTCAGGTGGCCAGTTCTGCGGCAGAGTGAACAATGAAACGGAATACCTAAGTAGTCTAGGCGCTGCTCATAAAGTTGACTACGCCAGTCAATCTCCAAAATTTCAGGAAGTCCAGCCTGGATATCTATTTCCACATAAATCCTCGCCATTCTTTTGTCTGATGCCTCTAGGGAATTTAAATCCACCTTTAGAAAACGTCCTATGGATGCTCCAATAAGTTTGAGTGCTCGTTGGTTCCAGAGTTGAAGAGGGAGACCTGGAAGGAGGACCCAGATATGCCTATGGCCAAAGAACTCCGTGGAGGGGTTAAAGCCAAGTCTCCATCGTTTGAGCATGAGGCTTCCCCCATCGATAGCCCAGAAGCTTCCCAGGATCAGGGCAGTGTCTTCTGGTGTCTTGAAGATAAAACCTATCCACCCATGTTGAAGCAGGTGTATCTTGGGTAGGTAGTCGAGGAGTGGTTTCCAGCTATTTTCAATCCAATCATCAAGATTCTGCTTACATTTCTCTTTGTATGCTAACCTCCCCACTAAGGCACACAGGGCTAGGTTGTAGGCTTCTGAAAGTCCAATATCCATTCCAAGTATGAGCTTGGGATGTTTTTGTTTTGGTTTCCAAACCTTTTGCGGTCGCTTACGGATGCCTGGGTTTTTGAAGGATGGGGTACCGTTCGAGTTCCTGCTTCCTGGTTGAAAACTTCTCACCCCATATCCTCGATCATGCAGTTCTATCCCCTCATAGCTCCTCTTCAAGTTGCCAGGTGAGCGTGCTTCTTCTAAAAAGGTCTGAGTAGTAGTTTCAAGAGTCGCACGAGATGCAAGCAGAGGTGTCAGCTTTGCAGAGGTGGTAGGTTGTGTGGGTCTGGAGTTCAAGTGTAAAGGCGCGCCAGATCGATTATTAGTTCGGAAATGATTATTGCATAGGTCATCTATCGATGCAAAGAGTTCTGGGTGGTCCCATGGGTCTCTCTAACTCCCTGCAGAGGGATCCGAATGCTTAGGCTCCATTAAATGGCTACAAAAGATTCCAAATGGAGACTAAGGAGGAGAAAACGGAAAAGACTTCTGGAACAGTCAGGAAGGAGGCGAAGATTCCCCCATCCTAACTGACATGTCAAGTGTAAAGCAGAAGGAGCTAAAAGAGAGGGGAGAGCATCAATGAAACTTCCACATTTACATTCTACAAATTAAATCCAGTGAAGATCGGAACATTTTATTTATTTCATACTTCAAAGTAAAAACTATGATTACATATTTTATAATAGTTGAAATATTTTTCTTTCAGGTCCTAATCATTTAAAATCTCTATCTTGTTTATTTGCAGCATAGGCATAAACATATAAATGGGTAGGTATTATATTTTGAGACTTTTAAACTATTTTTATAATAAAGATTATAATTTTTTAATATAATTATAAAAATGTTTATGTGCAACTTGCTTCGCAATTATTTCATTGTTACATTAAAGAACATGTAAATGAATACTTCACAATTATTTCATTGTTACATTAAAGAACATGTAAATGAATACTTCACAATTATTTCATTCTTACATTAAAGAATATGTAAATGAATATAGGTGAATTTTGTTTATACAATTAATAAAGAAAAAGACAATGCTGTAATTATTTTTGAATTTTATGGAATTGTTTTTTAATTAAAATTGATTAATATTATGGATTAATTCAAAATTATGTTTAAAGGTGTTTTTATTTTGATGATTCAAATCTTGACAGAATTTAGTTATAAATATGTGAAAATGTCTCTTGAAAACAATATTTTTTGTAAAAATTAAGTGTTCTTTAAATTTATATAGCAACTTAGTTCAATACTCAGCAGGGACTAAGCTGCCATGCAGTACTTGTTCATTTTGTTTTTAACATTTTGTTTTTCCATTTTTATTTGATGTAATTATTTTTTGTTAAATTTAAATGTTTGTTTTTAATGTTTTATGTGATTGTTTTAGTTTAAATTTTAAATTTTTTGAAAAAAAATGTGTTTTTTTAATTAAAAAAAAGTTTTTCAAGTTTATTTTATTATTATTTTTTGTGTGTTTTATTATTTTGCTTTTAACATTTTGTTTTTCCATTTTTATTTGATGTAATTATTTCTTGTTAAATTTAAATGTTTGTTTTTAATGTTTTATGTGATTGTTTTGTTTCAAATTTTTTTGTTTTTGGTTTTTTGTTTTTTGTTTTTTGTTTTTTGTTTTTTGTTTTTTATTTGATTTTTAATTTTTTTCCAAAAAAATGTGTTTTTTTTAATAAAAAAAATTGTTTTTCATTTTAGAAAAATTGTATTTTTTTATTTAAAAAATAAGTATTTTTATTAAATAAAGCATTTTTTCATTTTAAAAAATGTTTTTTTTATTGAAAAATAGTTTTTTTTAATAGAAAAATGTGTTATTCTCTAAAAACTTCTTTTTTCTTTAAAAAAATAAATAGAAAATTGTGATTTTTTTGCTTTAAAGAAAGTTTATTTTTTCAATTTATTTGTTTTAATATAAATTTAAAAAATAAAATAAAATTGATTAATAAATAAAATATCACTTTTTGATTTACAAGCTAATTTGAGGTTGTTTGTTCGTGGCATTATTAGTGATCGAGGCTACTGTTTCAATTAAGTCACAATTTTAACTTCAAAAATAAAAAGGGTGCTACCAGTAGCATCACTTTTCGATTTGAGGGTCAATTTTCAGCAATACAATTTCAACATATTGGTTGTCAAGGCAATGATTTCAAACAAAGTCGCAATTTTAACCACCCTATAAAAAAATGGTGCTACTGGTAGCACCATCTTTTAAACAGGGGTTGATTTTGGTGTTTTTGACACAAAAATGTGGTTTTTTTACATCAGAGTTCTCGTTTTGAGGTCACCATTCTCATTAAGTTGGTAACTTTATTTCTATCAATCTAAGATCTCAAATGAAGGAGTTGAAGGCTTCATTGTCCTGGTCCAAGCATTTAATGCCTCCTTTCTTTTCCTCTAGAGTGGAAATGAGATTAAAATCTCCACCAAGAATCCAAAAGTCGTTCCCTATTATGTCCCCAAAATTCTGCAAGGAGGTGAATAAATCAATCTTGTGAGGTAGATGATGCGACCAGTAGACATTGGTGATAAATCTTGAAATCTCCACTCCTATGGGTCTGAAGTCAGCTAAGAGACTTTAGGAAGTGGCAAAAAAGTTGTCTAGGATCACTCAGGTTGGATTATAGAGAATAGTGATGCCTTGAGAAACGCCTTTGGCGTCAAGGGCGATAGAATGCTCTATTTTCCATATTTTTTGAACAATGCTTCCAAGACAGGAGATGGAGCACTTAGTTTCTTGCAAAAAAAGGATGTCAGGCGATTCAAAAATTATCTTGTTTCGTAAGAGTCTTTGCTTTCTCTTTCCATTTAGGCCTCTTATATTCCATGAGAGTGAAACTTATGGTGTGGGAGGGTTGGAAAGAATCTGTTATCAATGCATTCTGTCCATAGTTCACCAGGATATCCCCAATCTCTTGAAGCAACTGTTGATTGGATTTTTGACCTCTTCTCTTGTTATCTTTTGGGTTTTTTTTATTGGCCTTTAGTTTGTTGGTATGGACTCCCAAGGCTGGCAAGGGACCTGGTTGGGGATTAGGCCCAATTGTAGCCTTTGTCTTTTTCTGAAGGGATTGTGTAACTCGTTGCATGTATTCCTGTGAAATGGAAGTAATGTCTTGTTTATGACAAGCTTCTACTATGCCTTGTAGATCTATTCCTTCTAACTCCATGTCCTCCACTTCTTGGTTTACCTCTTCTTCCAGATCCAATTGCATGATAACATATTTGAGGAGGGGAATATCTAGTGGTGGGTCATTGGTTTTTGGTCAATTGGGCTCCTCTGAGTTAGGTGGAGGATCATTGGGCTTGTGTGCCTTAGATCCATTGAAAATTTGATTTGGGTGTTGCTATGGATTCAGTTTTTCAGTAATGGATTGAAGGATTTCATAAATGTTCTTAGTGAAAGTGGTTTTGGTTTCTCCAGTGGGAATGGCCTTGCAACTAAGCCTTTTGTGGGTAGTGATCTTAGGGAGCCTTTCCTCATCCTTTCTTGAATCATGTTTTTGAGGCTTTGGTAGATTTAGGAGAGGAAAATCATGATACATATGACCATGCTCATGACATCGTCGAAATATGAAGGGGATGTACTCATAGTCCAAAGTTTGAATTCAGTCTGAATCTTGATATGTTAAGAGACTCAATTCTGGGTTGGGCACAAAGACATTCATATAAACACAGATTCTTGCATAGGTTGTGTATCTACCTTGCTTAGTGGCTTCTGCGGATTTGACATAGGTGCCCAGAGTATTTCCAATACCCTAAAAAATTACCTCCTCCCAATATTCTTGTGGAAGGGAATACAATGTAACCCATACCGGGGCATGGGTGAAATCTTCCTTATATGGGTTAAACTTGTCCATCCATAAACAAATATGCATGCATGTAGAATGGAAAAAATATGGTCCATTTTCAAAAACTCGATCCCAATCTTTATGGTTATAGAAAATGGTTGTGAAAAAGCCCTTGGAGCCAAGTTTGAGTTCATAGTTGTCTTGGGGTTTCCATCTTGTGTTGCTACAAGTGATGAGACCTTGCTCAGAGGGTCAGATCCCTAAAAAATTGCCAATAACAACATGATCCTTCATATATTTCATATAACTTCCCACTCTTTTCGAACGGATCCTGTACGTAGGCATTTCATTAGCTTTTGGGACGCATTGTCTTGGCTTCTATTTGCAAGGCTCAGCTCCCGCTTTGGGGTTCTTAGGCATATTTGCATCTGCAGTTGTAGAAGCCTCCCCACCACCATGCAACTAAGGTTCTGAGTTTTTGGGTGGTCCTTGTGCACCATGGATAGGGCTTCGACCAATTCCGATTAACACATTCTCGAAAGAAGGGGGGACGATTTCCCTTCGGGAGCCCAGCCATGGCAACCACCAGGCCAAAGGCAGAGCAAGATTAAAGTGCGGCTAGGGTTTGAGGATCATAAAACTAGATACTGCAGTCACGAGAAAAATACAAAACAAATTTAAATTATACTTAAGATTATATAAATCCATAAATTAACATTAAAATTATTTATATTAAATATATTTATTAATTGTAAAATACACCTTTCAAATTCTTTTCAAAATATATTATTTGTATTTTGCTTATTTAAAAAAAATCCTACAATATCATTAGTCATTGTCTACCTATTCTATGTTTACGATGGAAAAACGTATAGACTACAAAACATAAAATGTATAGACTACAACATATCATAATCATTTGATGGAAATTATAATATTCATACTTATAATTGTTTACGATGAAAAAGCAACAACTTGTTTCAACAAGGCTACATGGTAGCAAATACCTGTCGAAGTGTGAATACATGAAAACAATGCAAGAGAGTAATTCATAGTAAAAAATTAAAATGTTTTAAAAATAGTATAGATAATATATTGCTAATAGTATCTACAATTATATTCATGAATATAAAATGAAAATGTTATTTAAATAAATTTGTAGTAAAAATATGAAATTTGTAGATTATTCAAACTTTAAATTTAATTTTATTTTGATTTAAAGTGAGGTTATAAATATTTATTTTGTTAATAGTAAGTTTTTTTTAATGAAACATTTTATTTTAACTTTAACACTCAAATAATTGTGAAAGAAAAAGTACAATTGTCATCCATTTGAATTCTACCTACAAAATATTATTTTATTTTATTTAAATGTGCCTAGGAAAAAGGTGCCCATTAAATGAGAACAACAAAAAAAAAAATGCATATCCATGCCAAAAAACAAAGGGTTATTTATTTAACAAGATGGGCCCCCAACTTTTGACAATATATATAAAAAAACAAGAAATATTTATTACAATTATATTGGGGTAAGTGAAGACAGCAATAAGACTTCAAAGTTTTTGGCCAATAAGATATCACATAAATGAGATTTAAAATTTAAAATAAATAATTATTTTTTAAAACTTTGGATAAAGGGATGTATATTTGATGGTCAACCATGAACTAATAGAAAGTCAACCCTAACTCAAAGCTATATACCATGCCTATCGGCAGGTATAATAAAGTAGTTCCCTACTCAAATGTAAATGAGTGTCATTATTATCCTTACACCTCGACACCGACACGACCAAAAGTTGTCTTTGAATTATTATATGGCCAACGTTAGTAAAGTGATGGTATTAAATCAATTGTAAAGGAACATGTTTTTTATTTATGGATATAAGTATTATATTTTATAATAATAAATCTATATTTCGTGTTAATATTATTATTTTTATTACTTTTTCAATCGGATCAATTGATTTTTTTTTCCATTACTTGATCAATTATTTAATTTATTAAATAATATATATATATTAGATCTCATTTTCAAAATATTGATCATACTACCAACTTTCCTAACCTCTTAACTCAACAAAAGTATGGTGGTCTTGGAAAGCTTCTCTTAATACTTTTCGAGCACAGAAACAAAATTGTAAAGAATCACAAGTAATCACTCACCCTCTTAAGGTCCGATAAACCAATTAGATCTTAGTGGACGTTAATCATCATCATCATCATATATATATATTAAAAAATTTCCTCCAAAAATAAAATTCTATCCATTGAACAAAAAAAAAAATAACAACCATATCTAACTACATCACACTAAACAACACGCTGATAGAACCAGCAACAAAACCCAACTACTCCACGAAAAACATGTTCACAACATAATGCTAGAGAATTTTAGAAAGCAAGACGTGACATTTGTTAAAGACTCGCCAAATAGTTTATCACCTAGGAGTTAGGTGTTCCGTATTTAAGCATTAAAAAAAAATGCGGAAAAGTTTAAAAAAAAAATGATAAATGTGAAGAGTTTTATCGTTTAGGAATTTTGTCTCTACTTATAAATTCACTCACAATTACTGAAGTGGTTCGAAATGAGTTTAGTTGTTATAATTGATTTAATTATTATAATTTATTTACAAAACTTTATTTATAATTGGTTGAATTATATATAATTTTATTATAATTAGTTTAATTATTTAAGTTTTGCTAGTTTGATAAGTTAATTTGAATGGGTAAATGCTTTGAATTATGTATAAAAGATTTGCTTTTATGTTTTACTTAATTTTCGTTATATGTTAAGTTGTAAGTAAGATTGACTCGTTTACATTGAATATCATCACTGAATAAAGTTTTACTTAGATTTTTAGTATTAATGTTATAATTGATTAAATTCTTGATAAATGTTTATAATAAATATAATTCTTATAGATATAGAATATATATATAAGTTGGGTAAATCTATCATAATTTAATTGTCAATTGATAATGAGGACAACTATCATTGTTTGTTATTTGTGAATACAAGCTAACTCACCACTATTATTCAAGGAAAATCACACCACCTACAATAACCTAGTGGCGGTTTGTAAGGGGGCAAACTTTCACTCCTGCCAAATGCCTCTGGGTTTTGAATTGTTAACCTATTTCCTTACGTCAAAGTAAGACAAGCTCTTAGCCAATTAGAAGTAGTTTTAAGTCTTACTCCAAGATCAAAAGGCAGTGTTAACCTAGATAGTATTCGCAAAAAGTCATTGTCCTTTGTGATCATCACAGAGGCTACCATTTTCCTCTAATATATACATGGTGAGAGAAAATAATTATAATAATAAATAAACATAGTTTATAGAAATATATTATTTATTTTAAAAATATATCACTAAAACGTAATATTGAGAGGTTTTTTCTCCCATTATCATGGTCCTTCAAAGAAAATTGTCATAAACACTAAACTGATGATTATTATTGAGGAAGAAATCTTTAAAAGTGGTTTCCAATGTAGAGCAATCAAAACTTATAACATTATTGAAGGTCCCTGACTTGTTTTATATTTATATATATATATATATATATATATATATATATATATATATATATTTCTTAATCTTTTCTTCTTATGATCTCTTCCTCTTATGTACAAGTAGTTATGGTTGTATATAATAAGATGAATAATCATATTGAATATTTAAAAATGTCGTAGTATAAACGTTCTATGAAATGACTTTTTTTCGGTGATATTTTTTGAGGACATTTGTCCAAAATCTAGCGAAAATTGTTAGATCCGCAGATTTGTGTGATTATTTATGTATAATTTGAGTGCCTCGGGGTTTTTTCAGCATGCTAAATCCATTTCTGCATTCAAAAATTGATTTTAAACAACAAAAAATAGGGATTTCATGCAAATTTATATCGTCGGATTCCAACGAAAAAAGCCATTCCATCGAACAATTAAACAACGCCTTTAAAAATTCAAAGTTGAAAGGAAAAACGATGTCTTCTAATTTATAAGAAATAAGGTGTTCGACGTCAATAGAGTTTTTATTAGCTATAAACTCTTTCATAGAATTGAAATAAATTAAAAATAAAAAGGAAAAGGTACATTTTCTTCATATCCATAATTAATCAATTTTGAAACATAATTTATAATTTATTAATTGGAAAAGCATTTAAGTTAAACTAATCTACTTTAAGTTTATAAGTGTACTCTTCGACTAAACAAACAATCACAAAAAATGATATCAAATCTCGGTTTTGAGTTAAATTATTCATTTATCCACCTGTATTGGGTGACATGGATGCGCTCAACGGTGGGGTCACTCCCTGAGGAGCGTTGCCACCTGTCACCCATTATATACATTAAATGCCCACTTGGGTGCTCACCATGACCTCCCTCATGTGACATTACTCCTCAACTTTGGCGCTCACCTTGACCTCCCTCATGTGACATCATTTATCCATCAACTCTGACCCGATGACGCTCCTCTGGTATCGTTTGATCTCCATGCTCGTCCTTCGTATGTCTTGGGCTCCCAAGGCTCCTTCACACACAATTATGATCCATACAACTCTGATTATGGACTATTGTTGGCTCTGTACCTCACGTCTACGACATGATGGCTCATTTTTATGCTTCCTTATGTGGTCTCCTCATTTGCTTGACTCCTTCATCTCCCCTCCTTTGCTCTTGATTGCTCTATTGCCTTCCACTGAACCCAGGAATCTCTCTTGATTATGTGTTCCCTGCTCATCCTTCATCCTGTTCTCGACCATGGCTAGGAGAAGATCATCCCATCGCTCCAGAGAAAGCTCCTCCCATCGCTCTTTGGGCTCGCAACTTATATCAGTAGCAAAGAACTATGTCGAGACCTACCAAACTCACACCCCGCCAAAGATTAGAGCTGAAATTGACCTGGCAGAGGCGGATACTAGAGTCCTTCATCGTTTTATCCCTAACGAAGGGGTCGTGAGCGATATTGGTTCTTGGATTCCATACCCAAGCACTATGTGAGAAAGGGAGCCCCAATCCCTGAAAACCATAGACATTTACTGGCATATCAAGATGTTGATGGGTCAAATATCGGTTGAAAGGCACAAGGCACACCCATAGATTCTTCTACAACTAGATGACATGCAATTGCAAATAAAGTTGATGGACCACAAAATTAACTTATCAGCAGAAAAGCTTGTTGGATTGGACCTGACCAACCTAGATTTTCCTCAACCCCAGCTTTCTGTGCCCAAGGAACACCCTCCTATAACTTAATCTTCTCATGCTTTTTGGTTTAATTAGTATGTTTTTCAGTCTTAGAAGTCTAGGATCTTTTGCCCCACCTCCTTACAGTTTTTTTTATGATAGGCAGAAGCTCGAAGAACTCTTATCTGACATATCTAGGTTTTATTATTTCATGTTGTATAGCTTCAAAAGACTCAAGTTTTACAAACTCATAGGCAAATTGATGCATTGTTGTTGATATGGTTTCCCAAGCCGCAAATCCACAACAAAGTTTTTGTACAATATTTTCATATGCTAATACATAGACAGTGGATAACTTACCAAAAAACTTATTCATTTATCTATTTTATTAACATATATATCATATTTATATAAATTTGTCCCCAAAAAAAAAATTATTTAAACACAATTTATTTATTTTCGAAAAAATTATATTTTTGCTATAATGAAAATTTTGACACTAACTTGAAGTTTATTAATACTTTAACTAATACACCTCCCCTTAACTCAAGGGTAGAAGTAACTTCTAACAACCAAATCATAAAGAATCACCCGGATTAAATTATTCTAGCAATTGTCCCTATACAAAGGGACCTCATAAAAAAATCACTTTGATAATGTAAAGGAAGGATATAAATAAATCCTTGAATTAAAAGAAACTTATTTAATTAATAGTGATTACCTAGACCCTAATTAATATTCATTATCTTTTAATTATTATTTTCGAGAGTGAATAACCGAAAAACTAAATTAATAAAATGGGCATTTGTAAATCATTTTAAAATACACTTTGTTAATGAATATAGAATTATAGTGATTTGTATTTTATTTTGAAGAACACGTCAACTATTGGCTTCTTAAAAAGAGTTGAGATTCAACATGAGGATGGGCGATGCCCTCCTCTACAAGTAGGGTAAACCCTACTCGTTTCCATCACTCAACCTGATCACTGGAGTAAAGCTATCATCGCCCTCATTGAAGTTGTGTTGATTAGATCACTGGAGCAAAGTCATCACCTCTCGTTGGAGCAAAGAGCCTTTTGTCATTGCATACGAAGATTTAGGGTCTCGGATCTACAAGATTGTCTGAAGCTGATTTTGTTGTCATCTAGGAATTGTTGAAGCTAATCGTTGCCTCTAGTTGAAGCCCTGCTATTACTCCAAGGAAGAATGGCAGATGCCAATAGCTTGGAGATGGAGGCGTTTAGATCTTTGGTCTGGTCCTCGAACCCAAACAAAATAAATCAACTTCAATAAAGGAGATTTGTAAAATATTTGGAAGTCATCCCTCTGTTGGATCTCTCGTCTCTGAAGCCAAGAAGAAGAGCCATCGTTTTGTCTAAGCGTACTTTGATTGGAAATTTTACAAGCCTCTAGCCTAGTCCAAAATATGTGGAAACTTGGGTAGCTTAGCAATGGTCCCCTAAGATTAAAGGACAAGCATTATCATTTGCTTTTTCTAACGCTATTTTGTTGTTCTTTTTCTCAATAAAGAAGAGTGAGGTTATCTTGTTCTCTAGTCCTTATTTTATGGGATCTAGAGGAATGTATCTGTCTTTGTGGCCCCCTCGACTTCAATCTAGAAGAGGAAATCACAACGGCCCCAGTGTAGGTTTGATTTCCTCATCTCCCTCTAATTTTTTGGGATGATTGCTCTATTGAAGATTTTGGAAACAAACCGGGTTGATTGATCAATTGAACAAAACCAAAAGGAAAATTGTTTTCCTTTATGAGAATATGTGTGGAGGTGGATTTGGAGAAGGGAATCCCGGATGGTTTA